>CAJNOQ010002680.1:0-23130 GCA_905250885.1 Didymodactylos carnosus | reverse complement strand
GTTAAGGCCAATCCACTTTTCATGCATGTAATAAATAAAACTGACGCGTGAGAGCGGCGCAATAAATAGATCTAGCAAAAAATTTGAAAAAAAGAATTAGTAATGCATAAGCAGCTAAAGACACTCTATCTTCATAGTGTTGGAGTTCTGTTGTTATGAGCTGACTGGCTCTTGCCATTGTCCAGTGTCCATCATCAAAGCAGGCTTGCACTGAAGTGAAGTGAGTTTAGACTGAAGTGAAGTGAGTTTAGGCTGAAGTGAGTGAAGTGAAGTGGAGAAGTGGTGCTTTTACCCCCTTGGGTATCCACGCATATTGATCATTAACCTAATGACAGAGAAACACCATCGAAAATCAGCGCAGAAGTAGTGAATTTTAGCTTACTTCTTTCGATGTTTTATCTCGACCAACTCTTTCGTGGCTGTCTTTAATTTTAACGTAAAGGTCCTCGTATGGAATAACTAGATGATCTGATTTAATAAAATAAACAACCGTTGTTGTGCCAATATTTTCCAAAGACTATCTTATATTTGAAGCCCGTGAAATTCTCTATCGAATGATGTGTGAAGTAGAGTGGTTAACGGCAAAATGAATGGATACTATAACCATGAACGCCTTTGACCTACCGGTTTCCTCGGATTCTACCGAGTATTTCGAATCTTAGACTGCCGAGTTACATTATCTTAAGACCATCTTATAAATACGGTTAACAAGTCTTTTAAAATTACAGATGCGCGCAATAAAATTCTGCTATGAAAACACCTTCGTTTCTTAAAAACATATTGCCTATCAGCCAGAACCCTTCTACATTTTCTTATTCTTTGTGGAGTCGCAAGAGGCAGCTGCTAATAAGGGCTCATTGGCGGCTAAAAATGGTTTATGAATCGATGCTATTTCGTACATCACGTGAATATAATGAGCTGCCTTTAGAAACTAGGTTGATCCGGTCTGTTGGAAGATTCAGATCTCCTCTGCTGTCTAAACCCGAGTTTCTGAGAATACCGCGAATATTAAGTTGTTATCTTGTCAGGTGTCAATTGACGTGGTAATATCAGTGTTTTAATATCGATTTTTAAATCAAGAAAGCCTTCGTACAGGCTGAACTCGAATAAGAAATATACGGTAAAGACTTTTACAGATAAAATACAAGAAGAAAATAAATGCAAACTGTGAACGGGTTGATAATTTGTTATGAATTTCATGACATTTGTGATAATATAGCATTCACGTGTTTTTCAAGGGCAAATCAACGTAACGTTTCACTGCAGTAAGACGACCCGGATTCGACTGGTTGACAAGTTGAATCACCGACCAATAGTCATGCTCTCCCATTGTGTAGTTCTGAATCACCCACTTGCCATTGGGTTGTGAGAGCCAGTAGGTATCGTCGAGTTGAAGTCCATTGTAGCCGAGCGATTGAAGCCAGACACTTACTCGTTCATAGGAGCAATCAGGTTTTAGCCAGAAAACCTCATTGCGAGCCTCTTTCGCTATAATAAGATCGTTGAATGAGGATGGAAATTCGAGATATCGGGTTGGCTGAGCGCGTGATTCAGCTTCGTCATCGGTGTTAGTTGGAAAAATCCAGCTACGTTTGCTGCCAAAAAAGAAGAGCGCTGAGGCTTGGACATCGTCCGGGATGGATTCGTATTCGTGTACGAGAAATGAGGCAGAAATGAATACAATACGGTGAGTATCGCAGAAATTCATGACGTATTCCGACGTGTGAATGCGAAACTTCACATTGTACCTCAGTTGTGACGATTACTTGGCTTGTGAAAGCAGAACGATAAACTGAATACTTTCTTTCTTATAATAACAAACAGTTCTCTTTTTTTTTTGTTTTTTGTCGACAGTGACACGTCGTTGTGCAAAGTAAGCGAACCAATAACGACGTACTCAAACAAAAATTGTAGGAGAGAGCAGAAAGGGGAATAACGTCATATGCAGCGGAATGTTTTAAGGGTACTCCCCTCTTCCTGACCCAAAACTTTCAGTTTTTGGTCGAAATCGAATAGTAAGAATGATCTACAATTTACATTTGAATATGAAAAAGATCATAAAATATCTTTCCTAGACGTACTTATTTGGATAAATGAAAAAAAGTGATGAAATAGGTACGAGTTGGTATAGAAAAGAACCAGGAAGTACACGGTTATTAGATTTTAACTCTGACCATAGTTATGCAATGAAACAGAATATCGTTATGAACACGGTCCTTAGAGCCGTATCAAATAAGGAATATCTCTATCGTTTTACTTCTTGGCAAATGTGAGCAAATGTCTATAGAGATTGTTGTAATATGTCGTATTCTTCTTTCTATCTGGTCAATAGGACTATAGCAAATAAGGAGATATCTCTTCTCGCACATGCACGATAGTCGATCATATATGTGGCAAATGTCTCTTTTCTGTTCTCTTTCTTTCTTTAACGTCACTTGCTGATCGACTTTCTTGTCTTGTTCCTGGCAAGATTCAGATTCCCTGTTTCTTTTTTATTTTGTTGTCTTATTAGGCTACATAAAGATATGACGTATGTGTTATCCTTTTCTTTTTTTCAGCTCTATCATAGAGTATCACATTAATCTGTGTACATCACACCGACGTTCTATCAACATCGCTTTTGGGTAAATCTTCTCGCTTATAGTATTCTGATGTTAAGGTAAACCAATTGCCTCTCTTGGATATCTAGCGAGATTACAAATGGATTTGATCGATATGAGAAGCATGCCGACGGTGAATTTAAATGGATTTTACATACCAAAGATCATTTTACGAAATACTCATGGGCATATCCTTTAAGGTCGAAAGAAGCTGCGCCGGTGGCTGAAAAACTTCTCCAACAGTTTTATAGCTTTGGACTACCGAGAATTTTACAATCAGACAACGGTAAAGAATTTATTGCTAAAGTGATAAAAGTAAGAATTTTTCTCCAAACCTCAAACTTCGGAGTGGTACACCTATCTTACTTTTTCGTGCAGGATTTAAAGAATACTTGAACTGATCTCCTTATTATTAATGGGCGAGCTAGACACCCACAAAAACAGGGTTTGGCGGAAAGAGGCAATCAGATATTGGAATTAGCTGTGGGAAAATGGATGCAGTCCCAAAATACGACAGAATGGTCAAAAGGTATATAAAAATTCATCATCCTCCCGTTTTGTCACTTAATAATAGTACTGCGAAAATCCATTATTCTGACTATTACTTTGATCTAAAATTTTTGTGAATATGAGATATTGCTTAGTTTTTTCTGCTCTTTCGAATGAGACGTTGATCAAACACTTTTTGAATGAAAATTGTCAATGTTATTGGTAAAAAACTGAAAAATGACGAGTTCTTCGACCTTTCCACAGGTTTTTTGGAAAAATTTGATTTTCTCATAGAAAAAAAACGTACTGAAGGAGGAAAAGCTTTTTCTATACTTAATCTTGGCTGAAAAATCGACTAGAAACAGTGTGACGGCGAAAAAAATTATTTAGAGCATTTTCTGTGTTTTGGTCATTTCCAGCTCTGGCTATTGTGGTACCATTTTGATCCCGAGTTGCATCGATTTTGGCATTTTTAAACAATGCATCAGTGAAGAATTGTTTCCTCTATTAAAATATTGAAACTCTATTATGAAGTTGTGTTTGGTTGCTTAAAATATTCAGGTTTTTCCACAAAAGTCTCAGTTTTTCAAAATTTTAGTAGAATATTTTTTTGCGACTACTATTTTAACTTTAAAATCTTTTTAAATATCAAATTTTATTCAGCTTTGTGCGCTCTTTCGAATGAAATGTCGTTAAAAAAAATCGAACGAAAACTGACGGTTTTATACACAAAAAGCTGAAATTGGTCAATTTTCGGGTTTTTTGAGCTTAGGCCTTGGGAAAACTTGATTTTCTCCAAACCAAAATGACTTATAAGGTTTAAAAAAGTTTCGTTAGCCCAGTTTTACATGCTGAATCGAATGATGTAACTTTTAACAAAATGTATTTTTTGCGATTGACAGGTATACTCGATAGCGTCGTCGAGGCTCTCTTAATCGTTATATCTGTTCATACTTCTACGGATACCCACCTGAAACCGACCATTAGAAATATATATAAAAAACTTGAAAAAATTTAAAAAACTCCAAACGAGTGTTAATCATCCTTCTTTTCTCTCTTTATCCGTGAGTCATATACGCTTCTCGGCGGCAGGCTGATCGGATCGACCAATCAGAGTAGCTCCTGCACACTAAAGAGGATCATGTGAGGTGACGGTGTGACACTGTCTGATTTGACCGTCTCGCTAAAATCCTGTTGTTATCATGTGGGCAATAGTTCAGAAACTTCTTAAACATCGTCCAAAGTTTTAAGTATTAAGATAAGATTTTAGCAAAAAATTTAATATCTGGGGCTTTCTTTAAAAACTTAGCTGTTGAATCAAAACTAATCATACGACCATGATTCTAGTGTAATTTGATCGCGAATCATTTTTAGTTATGATCGTGTTTAAGATAGTTTAGAAAAGGCTGTACTAGGATACAGGTTAACCATTAATTAATTCTAATTAACGCCGACTATGGACAATTCAGCGATTTACATTTTTATTTACAAATCAACCGTTCTTTGAAAATAATCACACGATACATCATTCGAATTAGCTTTCTAAGCGCTACAAAACTGTGTATTTGCTTTTCAAAAGAATAAGATTTTGACTGAGTTATGAATCTTTTAATTTTTGATGAAAATAGTCCAGAATGGGTTATTCACCTATTATCCTGCTGCTAACTTCCCTTGCGTGACGTTTTCTAAACAACTTGTGAAGATCTCCTAAAAGTCACCAGATTCTCCGGTGAAATTTCCTCCAGCCCATAAATTACATTCAACCAGACAGTTTCTCTAAAGAGTTATGAGTGATGCTAAAATTCTTCGCAAAAACGGAGAGGAGAAATTAAGATGGGGTGTGTGGTACCTCCAAACTTATACCTATTGAATATATCTGAGACAGAAAAGAAGAAAACTTTTTAGTTTTGTAACTGGTAAAGTGCTTTTAGATTCTTTCCTTCATGTTAACTTGTTCTATTCTATGAATAAAAACATTAATCATACAAGCTTCGATAATTTACCGTTAGTAACGGCTTTTTACCGAGATCCCTGCGGTAAAATCTTGAGATTTTTTACGGTTTGAAACTACCCCGGTAAAAATCTGATATTACTACTGAAGCGTCGGTAACGGTAACACGTTACCGCTTGAAAATCTTCGACCTTGACAAAATGTATCTTATTTTTTATTTCGAAAAGTATATTTTAATTTCCTGTCGCAGAAAAGTCACTGTTTGAACGTGATTGGCGAGTGAGAAACGTAACTCAGAATCCCTCTAATGGGAAACGAATCAAGCAGTCACAAATCACATTTATAACTTGATTTTCCAACTCTTTCGGCGCATTGTTTAAATGCAGTAAACGAATATACTGCATATGCGAGAAATATCACCTTATTTGCCAGATTTCTATCATGAGTGGTAGAAGAACAAAGTTTAACAGTTTTCGCTTCTCTAAAAGAACGTTCTTTGCCTCTTTCTTCTTTCAGTTAATAACCGTATTCATCGATCTAAGCACATTTTCTAAAGGATTACCATAAACAACACTGTTAAAACAAGGCAAAGCTACGTAAGACTGATTTTATTCTAGCAAAAGCAGCTGGCAATAGGTACAAAAAAGAGTACGATCTCCTAGTACGCTTCGAAATGTAAAACTCCAACAAGCCTTAGTTTCCCAAAAAAAAAACATTTCTCTGTAAAGTGACCAAGAACTATGCATATCAATCGATTTCTGATGCTTTGACGGAGGAAAATGTGGTCAAATCTACAGAAGAAGCCCACGATTTAATTGGTATTCATTACGATTCTAATGATTACGATGTATGTATGCATTTGATAAAGCATCATTTTCCACTGAAAAAGATTCAAGTAATCATGTTTTCACAATCAAGTCTAATAAGAAAAATTGGCTACTTAACAGCGCTAAAAAATCATTCACTGGATGTTATAAACTATATATTTTTAGACAAGTAGCGGATTACAGATGTTAAAAAGACTACCCCCAAAATAATAGAAGCCCCTCCTCCACTAAAATCCCGTTAATTTCTCGACAATACCATTAGGGGTGTCACTTTACTTTTACTTTTTTGTTACGTTTCCGGAAAAAGTAACAAATGTATGTTAGACACTCGAATGTTGTATTGTGGTTTCAGCTCTGTTGTTCCATTACACTTATATAGTTATTAGAGAACAAAATGTTGCACACGTACGCCTTGTGTCATTTTTTCATTGGTAAACGGAAAATGTATTTGACTATACTTCCACCCGCCGAAAATTGTAAGTAAGAAAAGAATGCTAGTCCTGATTGAATATGTTTAAAATATTTTATGGAAGAGGAGATCCCTTGACGTTAACTGTTTGAATGAATAATGGTGCGTTTTTCCTTCATAGGAAGCCAATTTTACTTGAAAGTGGGCCGATTTCTAACCTTATGCGTTCCCGTCCTTTTTTGTTCCAATGAAGCGTTGATCATTATTTTCAAAATAACTTTTCAATTTATTACGGACTTTTTAGGAACTTCGAAACTACTTCTGAAAGGAACCAAAGTACTTGAAGTACTCGAAATATACTTAAATTTCAAGTGCAAAGTGCCAGTATTGTTCTGAAGTACAAGTACAAGTAACCATACTGTGAACGAAATGAAATATTATCAGTCTCTTCTCTGTTGGAATTCTCCATAATTCTCTTCTAGCAGAAATGAATTAAAAAATACAATAACAAAGTAAAACGTCAATATCGTCTGTGTTCCATTTTTGTAGGGCAATAAAGAAATTCTATTTGCAAAGCTATTCAATGGTAACGAAAGATACCATTTTTGCTTTTGTTTCACTTTCATCAGAATAAGAAACAGAGTGAGTTAAAGTGCCTGACTAATGTGTGCTTAGAACGATAAAATATTCGTTCGATTACGGTGAGCAAAAGATATTTCACGTTTCACTTTCAAACAGCAACAAGACATTTTCCTCATACCAAGGCAAGTTGATACTATCTAACTCCATTTATCATGACTCAGTTCTCTAAATGTTTGCGTGTGTGCTCACCCTCACTCTAACATTGTTGATACTGTTCAAGTTGCATGATTACATATCAACTTGTCCAGTTTCTTCATGAATGAAAGGATCTCTCTCACACAGACTCAGGTGCCACCAAACAAGAAGATTAAAAGCTAAAATTTGAACGCTAATCATGAAACTTAAACAGTCATTAGGTACCTCTACTTGCTGCATAGGAAGTATTTGTTTAGTGCTTTTCTAGATCCACTGACGTTTCAAGCACCCATCGGTTCCAAACAGTCTAATCAATGGCAAGTCCAGCTAACCAAGCACGAGCTCAATGGTATTGGAAATCGAATTCTGATCCATGGTCAGCAAATGCAAAAGAAGAATGGACAAAATATTCTGATATCGAATCAGCGATTATCGAAGAAGTATTTAATGGAAAAAATAAAACAAAACTAGCTGAACTAGATAATTATTCGATTAATTTACACGATTACATTCAAATCAGTAAATCGGATCCAAATAAACAACGGCAAATAAAGCGAGTTCTAATTAGTAGATATGAAAATCAAGGTTTAAGAGAAGAAAGATTTTCCATTCCACCAGCATTGAGTAAAACGTTCAATGATGACTGGGGCAAAGACGCTTATACTTTTCTTTCACAGTGGAAGGAAGGAAAGAAACTCTCTGATGCTGAAATCGTGAATCAGGCAGTGAATGGAATCATTATCGAAGGAAAGAAACTAGAGCAGCATTGTCAGTCGCAATATATAGCTCGCAAACTAATAGCCGTGGCAAACCAGAACAGAGAAGAAATTTACCATTGCTGCAATCAGCTATACACAATGGAATCCTTCCTATACCAACTAATAAATAACGCACTGCGAGCAAACGACATGAACAAAGCAAACACTCTCGGCCCATTTTGCTACATTTTATTCAGAAGCTGCCTTAAAAAAACCACCAAACATACAGCGGAACTCTATCGAGGAGCAACCATCGATCAAAACATGCTTAAGTCGTATGAGGAAGCGACTGGCCAGAGCAGATGCTGGGACGGCTTTACCTCAACCAGCAGAAACCCTCAAAAAGCGCAAAAGTTCGGCAACACCTTGTTTATTATCGACGCCACCAAAAATGGTGGCTTGGACCTTTCGCCACATTCCCAATACGATGAAGAAGAAGTCCTACTTCCCCCAGGAACACTATTTACGGTCACCGACGTCAAGAAAACCAAAACCAAAACATGTATCTATTTGAAACTAAGGAATAATAACCATACACAACACCCACAATAATATATATAACTGATACCTATCTAACTGTCGCCGGGAATGCATTTCTCCGACGAAAATGAACTGCCATCTGATGCCACTCAACATCTAGGAGATACAGGAAAAGTATAATCGTTGACAATCTTCACAAGCTGCATTATCACTCATTCAGTTGTTGGTTGTTGGCGATCTCGTCGCCGTCTGATGAGCATAGCTGTGACGTAAGTGAAATGCCATCTGCGGCCATGAAATAAATAGGACATAAAGGACTAATCGGCTGATTGGCATGCTCCACTACCTACATCATCATTCATTCGGTTGTTTCCGACCTCGTCGTTCTCACATGAGCATTGCTCTGCCGAAACTGAAATATCATCTGGTGGCATGGAACATCTACGCGATAGACGAATAGTATAATCTTCCCCATTTTTCACAAGCCGCATCATCATTGATTCAGTTGTTCGTGACCTCTTCGTCGTCAGATGAGCATTCCAGTGACAACAGTGAAATGTCTTCTGGTGCAATGGAACACCTACGAGATACAGGAATAACCAGCTGCTTCGTATTCTTCCCTACCTGCACGCTCAGTGATGCAGTCGTTGCTCACCCCTTCGCCGTCAGAAGAGCACTCCTGTGACCAGAGTGTAATGTCATCTGGTGCAGTGGAACATCTAGGCGATAGCGAAATAATCTACTGGTAGGCATTCTTCACTACCCGCATCATCTTTGATTCAGTCGTTCGTGACATTGTCGTCGTCCGATGAGTATTGCTGTGACGAAAGTTAACTGCCATCAGCCCCCATGGACCATCCCGGAGATATAGAAATCATCTGCTGATTGGCGTTCTTCACCAACCGCATCATCATTGATTCAGTTGTTCGTCAACTCGTCGTCGTCAGATGAGCATTGCTGTGACGAACGTGAACTGTCATCTGGCCCTTTAGAACATCTAGGAGCTAGAGGAATAATCTGCTGATTGGCATTTCTCACCAGATGCATCATAACTGATTCAGTTGTTTCTGATCTCGTCGTCGCCAGATGAGCATTGCTGTGACGAAATTGAAATGTCATCTGCCCCATTAGAACATCTAGGAGATAGAGGACTAATCTGCTCATTGGCATTTGTCACCAGATGCATCATCACTGATTCAGTTGTTTGTGATCTCGTCGTCGTCGTCACATGACCAGTGCTGCGACGAAAGTAAAACGTCCTTTGGCGCCACGGAACATCTAGGCGCGAGAGGAATAGTATAATCTTTGGCATTCTTCATTAGCTGCATCATCATCGATTCAGTTGCCGGAGACTTCGTCGTCGTCAGATGTGCAGTGCTCTGACAAAAGTGAAACCTCATCCGGCGCCATTCAGCAACTAGGCCAGAGAGGCATACTATAATCTTTGGCATTCTTCACTAGCTGCATCATCATCCATTCAGTTGTTGGTGGCCTGGTCGTCGTCAGAAGAGTATTGCTGCGAGGCACGCGACATGTTAACCCGTGATATGGAACATCCAGGACAGATAGGAACAGCGTAATCTTAAGGATCCTTCACTAGCTGCACCATAATTGATTCACTTGTTGGTGACCTCATCGTGGCCAGCAAAGCATTGCGGTGACGATAGTGAAATGTCATCTCGGGCCATGGAAGATTTAGGAGATAGAGGAATAGTATCCTGGTTCCCATTCTTCACAAGCTACATCAACATTGATTCAGTTGTTGGTGATCTTGTCGTCGTCAGATAAGCATCGCTGTGACGAAAGCGAAAGGTCATCCGGTGCCATGCAACACCTTTGAGGTAAAGGAATGATGGCCTGATTGGCATTCTTCAATAGCTTCATCATCAGTTGTTGGTGACCTAGTCGTCGTCGGATGAGCTTTCCTGTGACGAAAGCAAAATGTCATCTGGTGCCATGGAACATCTCGGAGATACAGGAATAATCTGCTGGTTCGCATTTTTCACTAGCTGCATCATCATTGATTCAGTTGTTCGTACCCTCAACGTCGTCTCATGAGCATTACTGTGGTGAAAGTGAAATGGCAGCTGGTGCCATGGAACATCTAGGAAATAGAGGAGTGATCTGCTGCTTGGCATTCTTCGCTAGCTACATCATCATTCATTCAGTAATTGGTGTCCTCGTCAGAGAAGCGTTACTCTGATGAAAAAGACATGTCATCTGGTGGCATGGAACATCTACGAGATAGCGCAATAGTATAATCCTTGGCATTCTTTACTAGCTGCACCATCATTGACTCAGTTACTGGTGATCTCGTCGTCGTCAGACGAACAGTATTGTGACGAAAGTGAAATGTCACCTGATACTATGGAACGTCTAGGAGATACAGGAATAGTATAATCGTCTTTGATATTCGTCAGTAGCTGCCTCATCAATGATTCAGTGGTTCGTGCGCCCGTCACCGTCAGATGAGCATTCCTGCGACGAAAATGAAATGTCATCTCGTGCCATCGAACATCTAGAAGATAGAATAATAATCTGGTACTTTGTATTCTTCACTAGCTGCATCGCCTTTGATTCAGTCGTTGCTGACCTCGCGGTCGTCAGATGAGCATTGCTGTAACGAAAGTCAAATGTCATCTGGTGCCAATGGAACATCCAAGATATAGAGGAATAATCTGCTGCTTGATATTGTTCATTAGCTTCATCATCATTCATTCAGTTGTTGGTGACGCTGCCGTCGTCAGTTGAGCATTGCTGTCACGAAAGTGAAATGAAATCAGGCGCCATGCAATATCTAATAGATAGAGGAACAGTATACTCTTTCCCATTCGTCACCAATTGCATGACCATAGATGCTGACCTCGTCTTCGTCAGATGAGCATTGCTGTGATGAAAGTGAAAGGTCATCTAGTGCCGCGGAACATCTAGGCGAGAGACGAATAGTATACTCTTTGGTATTCTTCACTAGCTGCATTATCGTTGATGCAGTTGTTGTGACCTCGTGGTTGTCAGATGAGCATTGCTGTGGCGAAAGTGAAATGTCAGCTGGTGCCATGAAGTAGTTAGGAGATAGAGGAATAATCTACTGCTTGACATTCTGCACTAGTCGCATCACCATTGATTCAGTTGGTGGTGACGTCGTCGTCGTCAGATGAGCATTGCTGTGAGGGAAGTGAAATGTTAAAAGGTACCATAGAACGTCTAGGAGATAGAGGAATAGTATATTCTTTGGCATTCTTCAGTAGCTGCATCATAATTGATTGAGTTGTTGGTGACCTGGTCGTCGTCAGATGAGCATTGGTGTGACGGAAGCGAGATGTCCTCTAGTTCCATCAAACATATAGGAGATTGGGCAATAGTATAATCTTTAGCATTCGTCACTAGCTGCATGATCATTGAGGCAGTTGTTGGTGACCTCGTTCTCGTCTGATGAGCATTGCTGCGACGAAATTGAAGTGTCATCTGGTGGCATGGAACATCTACGCGATAGAGGAATAGTATAATCGTCCCCATTTTTCACAAGCTGCATCATCATTGATTCAGTTGTTCGTGACCTCTTCGTCGTCAGATGAGCATTCCAGTGACAGTAGTGAAATGTCCTCTGGTGCAATGCAACATCTAGAAGACGGAAGAATATTCTGCTGCTTGGCATTCTTCGCTAGCTCCATCATGATTGATTTTGTTGTTCGTTGTCTAGTCGTCGTCAGAAGAGCACTGCTGGGAGTAAAGTGAAATATCATCTGCTGCCGTGGAACATCTAAGAGAGAGAGGAATAGTGTGTTGCTTATCATTTTCCAGTAGGTACATGATCATTGATTCATTTGTTCGTGGCGTCGTCGTCGTCAAATGAACATTCCTGTGACGACAGTGAATTTGTGATCTGCTGCCGTGGACCATCTAGGAGAGAGTGGAATAATCTGCTGATTGGCATTCTTGACTACCTGCATCAGCATTTGTTCGGTTGTTAGTGGCCTCGTCGGCGTCGGATGGGGATCCCTGTGACGGAAGTGAAATGTGATCTGTCGCCATGTAACTTCTAGAAGGTTGAGGACTAATCTGCTGCTTGGCATTCTTCACTAGCTGCATCATTATTGATTCAGTTGTTCGTGACCTGCTCGGCGTCAGGTGAGCATTGCTGTGACCAAAGTGAATTGTCATCTGATGCTATGGAACATCTAGGAGATAGAGGAGTAGTCTGCTGCTTGGCACTCTCCGCCAGCTGCAGCATTATTAATTCAGTTGTTGGTGACCCTGTCGTTGTTAGATGAGCATTGCTGTGAGAAAAGTGAAAGGTAATCTGGTGCCGTGGAAGATCTAGGCGATAGAGGAATAGTATAGTCGTTGGCTTTCTTCACTAGCTGCATCATCATTGATTCAGTTGTTGGAGACTTCGGTGTCGTCGAATGAGCGTTGCTGTGTCGAAAGTGAAATGTCATCTGGTGCGATAGAGCATCTAGGAGATTGAGGAGTAGTCTGCTGATCGGTATTGTCCGATAGCTGCATCATGATTTATGCAGTTTTTGGGTATCTCGTCTTCGTCAGATGAGCATTGCTGTGGGTTAGGTGAAACGTCAGCTGGTGCCGTGGAACATCTAAAAGATTGAGGAATAGTAGAATCTTTTGCATTCGTCACTAGCTGGATCGTCATTCAGTTGGTTGTTCGTGACTTCGTGGTCAACGGGTGAGCGTTGTTGTGGCGCATATGAAAAGTACCTGCTTCTTCCTCGCAGTGATTCAAGCCGCGGGAATGCGATTTTCGTATTTAGCATGTCGAGAAAGCGTTTCACTGAAGTTTCGGCTTGGAGGCAGTAAAAGAGTTCCGGTCGAAAGTTTTGCATGGAGTCGCCGGAAAATTTTTTTTTACTTCTCTCCGTTTGTCTCTTCCCATATGATAAAACACGATCTTGTTTTTCTATCGTGTCATCGATATAGGGATGACTTAGTAGGTTAATATATTTTGTGATTTGAGTGAGAAAAGGTGTTTCTCAATCACATACTGATAAGCTACCAGTATACATAAAACTTTAAGCTCTATCAGAATTTGAATGTTTGACGTAAAATTATATATGTTTTACTTGGCTTTCTCTTCAGGAACATGATGCACTCATTTCTGGTTCAACTAGAGATTGATCTCAAAATAAGTACATACAGAGCAAATTTCTAGATGTCTTTTAGCTCTTTCTTTCAACGCTGTTTACTTACTCTAAAGTTATCCATTCAGCTTATTCCATTTTTCGTATGTTTTATATATATATATACGGGTGTCTTCACTGGAAAACAAAAATGTGTTTTTTCTCACATGTTTTGTCGAACGTATCACATATAGGTTGATACTTGTTGTATACTTCCTTGAATATGAAACGAAAATTTCGAACGTTTTTTCTCATTTAAGTAACACACAGATATGCGCGATTATTGTACGCTAATATTGTACGGTATGAACGAAAATTTCGAAAAAAATAAACTTGAATGAGATCTTTTTTTCGTTATTAGGTTATATAATGCTAACTGTTGGTGATTAAGGAAAAAAAGTTTCCGACTGTGAGTCTCTTTGTTCTCTTAAAATTCAGCTTTTTCTTTAACGTAGCTACTATCCGTTCCAAAAAGCAAGGCCGGTCATTATTTTTTGGATAACTCGAAGGGAACACAAGATCAAGACTTGCGTTTTTCACCATTCGATGGCCAAGACTTGAAGCTATTTTTCCATAAGCATAACTGGATTTCGGAAATAATTTCCAAAGCTGTTTTTCCCGAGGATCTTTGGAAAACCCGTGCGGTTCTATATAAACATATGAACTTTTTTCATAGATTTACAGCCTGAAGTGTCCTCTACAAAACTGGATCTAAGCGACATCTTGGAAATCTATGGATCGGGGGCTATGAACGTTTTTCCTGAACCCTTAACACTGCTCTGCCGTTAGGTTTGGGACTATCAAAAATGAATGAAAACATAGGTTATCTACTATGTTGAATCTCGAGGCAATGTTAGTTTTTAGAACAAAATGCAACAGCCGAGTGAAAACCTACAGGGTGTCCCATAAGTCACTGAACGTCCTTGATTGCGAATAACTTTTGATAGGAGTCAGATAGAGACCTGCGGTTTCAGCCATTCGAAAGAGGAAACTTGGAGGCATGTTTGCATAACCAACATTATTTTCAGAAGAGTTTTCTGAAACAGGTTTTCTAGGAGATCTTTGGAAAACTAGGCCGTATGTAAAGAGTTTCCAGTAGGACTGTATTGCTTTTTCCACATCGGCTGACAGCTCGGGGTGTCCTCTCCAAAAATGGGGGTAAAGTGAGACCGTGATTTTCCATGCTTCGGGCGTTCTATCAGATTTCCTACGAGTCCCAGGACTGGGACCCGGTGACTATTACCGGTGGACTATGCGCAATCGATCAAGCTGAGTTTCGTGGAAATATTTATTTTTAGAAACAGTTCAAAAAACCTACCGAAAAGCCAGTTTTACGAAAATTAGGGTTTCCCAGCTGTTTTCATCTGATTATAAGATCGAAAAAATCGAAAAGCTTTTTGTTAATAGGTTTTCCACAAACCCCAATGAAAACCTCAGGGTTCCATAAATTTTGTTTCGAGTCAAATTTTGTTTTGTATCATTTTTCACAGTAAACACGGACTTATTAAGGCAGAACCCAAAACCTGAAAAACTTACGTTTTAAACGTTCCGAAGCATTTTTGTGCAAAACCGATGTGATATTCGCAAGCTACGAAACCAACTACATCGAACGATATACAATTTGACGAGTTTCGAAAACAAAAGTTTTCGTCCTAAATTTCACGCAAAATACCTCAGACGGACCTCAGGCAAACATTTCAACCGGAAATTTTTCTCCCCATTCAAGCCAAAACTACCGTGAAAAAGGTTTCTCCACATCCTGAATCCGAATATCGCAGTCCCGCGGCTTGATTCATCGCGAACAAAAAACACGTAATTTTCATATGCGAAAGTGAAATATCATCTGGTACCATGAAACATCTAGGAGATAGAGGAATAATCGGCTGGTTGGCAATCTTCGCCAGCTGCATCATCATTGACTCAGTTGTTGCCGACCTCGCCGTCGTCAGATGAGCATTGCAACGATCAAACTGAAATGCCCCCTGGTGCCATGAAACATCTACGGGATAGAGGGCCCGTATAATCTTCGGCATTCTACACTAGCTGCTTCACCGCTGATTCAGTTGTTAGTGACCCCGTCGTCGTCAGATGAGCATTGCTGCGACAAAAGCGAAACATCACCTGCTGTCAGCGAAAATCCAGGAGATAGAGGACCAATCTAATGCTTGGCATTCATCACAATCTGCATCAACATTAATTCATTTCTTCCGGTCTTCCCCGTCGTCGGCTGAGGCTTCCTGTGACAAAAGCGAAATGTCATCTGGTGCCATCGAACATCTAGCAGATAGAGGAACAGTTTGCTGGTTGGCATTCTTAACAAGTTGCATCAGCAATGATTCAGTTATTGGTGACCTAGTCGACCGCGGCTGAGCACTCCCTTGACGAAAGTAAAACGTCACCTGCTACCATCGAACATCTAGGACATAGAGGAATAAACTGCTAATTCGTATTCTTCACTAGCTGCATCAGCATTGATTAAGTTTTTGCTGACCACGCCGTCCTCCGGTGAGCCTTCCTGTGACCAAAGTGAAGTGTTATCTAGTGCCATCGAGCGTCTTCGAGATAGACGAATACTACAATCGTTGGCATTCTTCACTAGCTGCATTATCATACATGCGGTTATTCGTGACCTCGTCGTTATCAGATGAGCGTTCCTGTGACGAAGGTGACATGTCATCTGGTGCCATAGCACATCTAGGAGATAGAGGATTAATCTGGTAATTGACATTCTCCACTAGCTGCATCATCATTGATTCCGTTCTTGGTCACCTCATCGTCGTCAGATGAGCATTGCTGTGACGAAAGTCCAGTGTCAACCGCTACTACGCATCGTCTAGGAGTCAGAGGATTAAAGTGCTGGTTGGCATTCTTCACTACCTGCATCCTCATTGCTTCAGTTGTTCGTGACCTCCTCGACGTCAGATGAGCATTGCTGTGATGAAAGTCCAATGTCATCTAGCGTCACGACACATCCAGAAGACACAGGCATACTATATTCTTCGGTAATCGTCACTAGCTGCAACATCAAGCACTCGGCGGCTGATGACCCCGTGGTCGTCAGATGAGCATTGCAGTGGTGACAGTCAAATGTCATCTGGAGCCAAGTAACATCTAGAAGATCGATGAATCATCTGCTGCTTGGACGTCTTCACTACCTGCATCACCATTGATTCAGTTGTTGGTGACCTCATCGTCGTCCGTCGAGCATTCCTGTCACGAAACTGAAATGTCATCTGGTGCAATGGAACATCTAGGATATAGAGGAATAATTTGGTAATCGTTGGCATTCGTCACTACCTGCCCCATCTTTGATTAGGTTGTGGATAACGTCGTCGTCGTCCGATGAGCATTGCTGTGACGAAAGTGAAATGTTATCTGGTACCATGCAACATCTAGGAGGTAGAGGAATGTTATAATATTTGGCATTCTTCAGTAGCTCAATCATCATTGATTCAGCTCTTCCTGACCTTATCGTAGGCAGATGAGCATTGCTGTGACCAAACTGAATTGTCATCTAGCGCCGTGGGATATTTTAGAGATACAGGAATAATGCGCTGGTTGGCATTGCGCAACAGCCGCATCATCATTGATTCAATTGTAGGCGACCTCATCCTTGGCAGATGAGCATTGCTGCGCGCAAACTGAATTGTCATCTGGCGCCCTGGAACATCTAGCAGGTAGAGGACTAATCTGCTGCTGGCCATTCTCCACTACCTGTATCATCATTGATTCAGTGGTTCGTGCGCTCGTGATCGTCAGACGACCATTGCTGTGACGACGGCGAAATGGCATCTGACCCCATGGAACATCTAGAAGGTAGACGAATAGAATTATCTTCGAGATTCTTCGATAGCTGCATCATCATTGATTCCGCTGTTGGTGATGTGGTCGCCGTCAGATGAGCATTGCTGTGAATACGGTGCAATGTTATCTGGTGCCACGGAATGTCTAGGAGGTACCGGAATAGTTTTATATTCGGCATTCTTCACTAGCTGCACCATCATTCATTCAGTTGCTGGTGATCTCATCTTCGTCAGATGAGCATTCCTGTGGCGAAAGCCAAACGTCAACTTTGCTGTGAAACATCTACGAGATAGAGGAATCATGTGCTGATTAGCTGTCTTCATTAGCAGCATCATGATCGATTACGTTGTTGGCCACATTGCCATCGTCAGACGAGGATTCCAGTGACGAAAGCGAAAGGTCATCTGGTGGCATGGAACATTTAGGAAATGGTTGAATAATCTGTTGGTTGGCATGCTTCAGTAGCTGCATCATCATTGACTCAGTTGTTCGTGACCTCGTCGTTATCAGATGAGCATTGCTGTAATGAAAGTGATTTGTAATCTGGTGCCATCGAATATCTAGGAGATAGAGCAATAATCTCCTGGTTGCGCTTATTCACTAGCTGCATCATCATTCATTCAGTTGTTAGTGACCTCGTTGGCGCGAAATGAACATAGCTGTGACGGAAGTGAAATTTCATCTGGTGCCGTGAAACATCTAGGATATAGAGGAAAGTTCTGCTGATTCCCATTCTTCGGTAGCTGCATCATCATTAATACAGTTGTTGGTAACGTCGTCATCGTCAGATGAGCATTGCTGTGAGGAAAATGAACCTTCATCGGGCGCCATGGAACAGGTAGGAGATACATTAATAATCTGCTCCTCACATTTTCTATAGACTTCCATAGACTTCTTTTTCTTTTATCATATACATACATATAGTCATTTTTAGTCCATAAAGGATTAGATCATCATCGTTGTCGTCCATCGTCGTTTCTCTATCATTTATGTTTCACTTGTTTTTAAAGAATAAAGATTTTTAAACTACGTCGTTATTCGCACATTCATTTATGTTTGCTAACACCCTTGTCCTACTATTCTAAGTGAGAAAAAGTTTTACATTTCGACGCATTAATTATACATTACTCCTCATACTATCTACTATCCATCAGTCAACATTTACCTAGTAGAATATTAGAAACCTAGAACAGTAGAATAGTAGAATAGCAGTTGTGTGGGAACCGCAATATAATAGGATATTTTTGCAACATATTATTGCGCTGTACTGTGATCAGTGTGTGTTTTATCTGTTGCTGCATCACAGCAACCTTATAGCTTTTATGTTTTGATTGGGATTTAGGAACCCAATGGCGAAATGATGGCTTTTTCTATTGTGTATCTTATAAATTCGTTCTTTTCTGTATACTTCTATACACAGTTGCTGGATGCTTGATGCACTTTTGATCAAACACAACAGAATCCGATGTAGTTTTTCGAGCTGTTTCGAATGGTGAAGTCAATTTTCCCCCAAAATCTTGTCATTTTCCACTTAATCATTTTTCCGACGAAATTTCATGTTTTATATCCCGATCGGGATATAGCACTATCCCCATGGGCATATATATGCCGATCAGGTTATAGGAGGTGTCCCCTGTTCTCCTACTGTTCTAGTATTCTACTATTTTGCTGTTCTTCTGTTCTCCGATTATTCTGCTATTCTACTGATCTGCTATTCTCCTGTTCTCCTGTTATTCTGCTATTCTACTATTCCGCTATTCTACTGATCTGCTATTCTACTATTTTCCTGCTCCGAAACTATTCTGTCATACCCGTATTCTCCTGTTCTGCGATTATTCTGCTATTCTACTATTCAAGTATTCTAGTATTCTGCTATGCTGCTGTTCTGCTATTCTCCTGGTCTGACTTTATTCTCCTATTGTACTATTCTGCTATTCTCCTATTCCCCCGTTCTGCCATTATTCTGCTAATATTCTGCTATTCTCCTGTTCAGCTGTTATTCTGCTATTCTACTATACTTGTATTCTACTATTCCACTATTCTAGTGTTCTGCTATTCTAGTAGTCTGCTATTCACCTGTTCTGCCATTATTCTGCTATTTTTCTGTTCTGCTACTATTCTGCTGTTCAACTATTCTAGTGTTCTGCTATTCTCCTATCCTATTCTCTTATTCTGCTATTGGAGTATTCTAGTATTCGGCTATTCTCCAATTCTCTTATTCTGCCATTCTCCTATTATCCTATTATCGTTCTGCTATTATTGTGCTATTCCGGTACTCTCCTGTTCTGCTATTCTACTAGTCTAGTATTCTACTGTTCTGCTAGTCTGCTATTCTCCTATTCTCCTATTCTGCAATTCTCCAGTTCTGCTATTCTACCATTCAAGTATTATAGTATCTTACTATTCTGCTTTTCTCCTATTCTACTATTCTGCTATGCTGCTGTTCTGCTATTATTCTGCTTTTCTCCTGTTCTCCTGGTCTGCCACTATTCTGCTATTCTCCTATTCCCCCGTTCTGCTAATATTCTGCCATTCTGCTATTCTCCTATTCTGCTATTATTCTGGTATTCTACTATTCTAGTGTTCTGCTTTGCTACTATTATACTGTTCTACTATTTTACTATTCTAGTATTCTACTATTCTGCTGTTCTCCTATTATTAGAGACCTGCATCGGAGTCGGCGGCGGAGTCAACTAAATTTCTTACCTATAATTCATTTTTAACATTAGAAATTTTCTGAGTTGAAGGTTTTGTTCTCTGATATTTTCTCTACAAACTGATGTATTTTGAGAGTCCAATCAACGTTTTATCGAGGCGTACGGACACAAAAGAAAGTCGGAGTCAGAGGTGACTCCGACTTTCTTTCGTGTCCGTAAGCATCGATAAAACATCGATTGGACCCTCAGAATACATCAGTTTGTAGAGAAAATATCAGAGAACAAAACCTTCAACTCAAAAATTTCTAATGTAAAAAGTGAATCATAGGCAAGAAATTTAGTTGACTCCGATGCCGACTCCGATGCAGATCTCTAGCTATTATTCTGCTATTGTACTATTCTAGTATTCTGCTATTCTAGTATTTTACTGTTCTGCTGTTCTACTATCGGCCAATTCTACTATGCTGCTATTCTTATACTCTGCTATTTTACTTTTCTACTATTCTGCTGTCAGGCAATTCTGCTATTTTACTATTCTGCTATTCTGCTGTTCTAGTCTTTTACTATTCTAATCATTTCTATCCAACAACTTAATTTATGGTATAATGAAGTATTGTTAATTATGCACTTTTAATATGCCTTAAAGTGTTCTTCTATTCTACTTTGTATCCTACAATTCTAACTGCCAAACCGAATGATAAACCAAGTGAAAATTACTATCTAATGGGAATTCGCCCATTTCTGGCTGAGGGCAGTTATATAGTCCCTCTCACTCTCTCTCGATCTCGACAGAAAAAAGCGCAAGAGAAATAAATCATTGTCAGAATAAATAAATAAAAGTGCAAGATATTGGCTATAAATTGCAGATTAAAACAGGAACTAGTCGGGGATTTTCGCACAGACTTTTTAGTTTTCTTTAAGCGTTGACACATGATTTTTAACCGTTTAGCGTATGGATAAGGAATCTGGGAATCTTTCTAATTTTACATACGTCAATCTGTCTACAGATCTCCTCTCGGCACTGTCATGGGCTAACCTCACGTTCTAAACTCTGGCTTTCCTTTCATAGGATTCAAGCTTACGATCTATCTCAAGTAGCCCATAAAAATCAAAAAGTTGACCGCTATGCAGCCTGTGCCACCTTGCTGCTTTTGCTACTGCTCGCTTGATTTCGTTATAAAAGTCGTGAGAATAACAGGAGCTCAGTATCAAAAGCATCGATGGATCAATCGTTTAAGAGAAACGCATGAAACCTTGAGACAAACAAAATTAATTCAGCAAAAGTCTTCTCTTCTTATGTGATTCAAAAACAGTTTTGTATACTGTAATTAGGAAAAAGTGCTGCTTATTGTGAAATGCCTATAGGGTTTCTGTTGCTTCTTCGATAATTTTTTTATCAAATAACTCATTGTAATCAGAATGGAGAATCCTGAAGATCTCCTAAAAGCTGGCCGTAAAAAATAGTACCAATCTGTTGAATCTAGAGGTGTGTATTATAAACAACGTAAAGAAGAATCATTTAATATTGATGAGTTTACAATAAAAGATGTTGATATATCTGAAGAACAAAAGTATGATAGTCCCGCACCTGATGTACAAGTGGATAAAAGACACACATTCACAACTCATGCTAGTTCTTCAACAGCATCGTGGGGTAATAATCCACAGTTGGCTGTAATCAATGATCAAGACTATGTTTATCAATCATTAGTATCAAATAAGAAACAAGAAGATGACACTGATATAGATTTTGACGGTATTGAAGTATTTGATAGTCCTGACAGTGGTGCCTCAAGTTGTATGTGTTGTGTTTAGTTCTAGGCTACTTTGTTTCGTTGTTAATACAATCCTCACTATCGCTCTTCACTATAGTTCTAAGTTTCCTTTACGAGCGACTTCTATCCCAGATGCAGAGGACTTTCTAAAATTTTGTACAATCTACCAGAAGGTTTTTCAACGTTTAGCTAAAGCAATATTTTATGAGTTCATTTCTAATTTTCTTTCTAATCTTTGATGGAGTTATAGAGAATAACCAGAGTAATCAAGGATGACTCTAAAATTTTTGCTGAAATTTTTGAAACAGTCCTTTGCACTCCAAAATACATTCTCTATTTCGTTTCATTTTCTAGATCTTCCAGATTTCTTTCTTTTCAGATGCTATATCGCTAGCGGTTTGTGTAAGCCTTGTGAGCTCTAAGCGTGCTGATTATTTCCTGGCCTTGGGAAGTGAATGAAAACTTTTGGAATGATGATTTTCCAGGTTGAAACGAAAAGCGTTTTGAATATAAGCGCCTACGGGCGTCATCTGGTTAGATAGTCTTGAAGTTTCTCTAGTGTGTATTGAAGTTTACTCAAAGAAATGTAAGGATTTCTAAAGTTTGCTTTTCTCATAATAATTGTTTCTTATGTTTCTTTTCAAAAAAAAGAGTTGCAGATAGATGCACATGTTCAGAGAAAATGAACATGGCGAATGGTTTTCTTTGTACACGAAACTGGCTCCTGATGTCAGAGTAGTATTTGTTCCAGTCTGATAGTTATGAGTCGAAAAGGTGTTATATAGGAACTGTATCTGATTTCTGGTATCCCAGTTTTGAGTAAAATTATCACTTACAGTATTTGTTCAAAATCTTTTTTATTTGGTATTCTTTTTGATAGGAGATTTGTTGTGTTGTTTTGTTATAGATTTATGATTTTCTAACGATGAATTCTGCCATAAAAAAACATTTCACTAGAAATTTACTCACTTGCTTTCGTTCAGCAACACCCCTACGACAATATTTCAGTGGTGAGCTTACGACGATAGTAAATAATCATGCAGATTTCGCTCAAGCCGATGAAAACGGACTATTAGTAGCTTTATTACCCTATTGTGCACATGTAATGGGGCATTCGTTCGCATATCGTGATAACGCTATGGAAGTACAAACAAACATTTATTGTATTCTCCTAGCACTTAGTGGCAAGTAAATTGAATGTCTAAGTACAGTAGTGTACTCGGTCATTTTGTCGACTAACTGCGTTTTATCGTTCTTTTCATATGGCAAGTCCTGCTTTTTCTAATATGTTGATGCTTTTACCTTTTAGCTAGTGGGAAAACTCAGATTTTGAACACATTAAAATCATATCTTCTAGAACTCAGACGGATATTGAATAAACATGGGTATAAAATTGAAAATGAGTATTATTATCAAATTGATGATTTAACACCGGCAGGTATTATTGAAAATCTCAAAGAAGCAAGTG
>CAJNOQ010002679.1:0-23131 GCA_905250885.1 Didymodactylos carnosus | reverse complement strand
TTGAAATTTTTTCAAAAAGTTGTTTCCACTTGCGAAAAGTTCCGCTCAAGTCTTGGCTATCGAATAGCGAAAATCGCAGGTCTCTATCTCATTCCTATAAAAAGTTATTCAAAAAACAGTCAGCCGCATCATACTTTAGCGCCGATAGTAGAACGGCTTGTGAATGGCAAAAGTTTAAACAAACATCTTTCATCTGAATACATATCGTTAAAATAAAAATGGATATTACGCAATTAAAATAAAGATGATACTACGCAAATACCAAACAGGAAACCACGACAAAGACTAACTTGATATATTACTCCTTCGACTTCAGCTTTAAACATATTTTCTTCGTAAATTTGTGGTGTTGGTATTGCTTCCGATTCACATCGTCTTTTCATTTTTTCTTTTTGTTTGTGTTACATCTAGGCACAACTAGGCGTTACACCAGTTAAAAACTGGTGTTGTAGAACAAACATTTCTCTATAAAATGAGACATTCCACAACTCTTAGCGATTCTTCACAATCAGATTATAGCAGTTTTCCTGTATGCCCTAACACCAGTTTTTAACTGGTGCATACCTAGTTACATCACTGTTGTGAGTCTCTACTTGTACTAAAAAACAATCATATTTAAACTTTTCGTTTTTCTTTGGTGGCGCCAAAGGTAAACTCGGAAAAGAACGCTTCATTCCTTGACTTTTCGTATTTTTATGTGAAAAAGTATGCTCATTTTTTAAATTTTTCATTAACACCATTATCGAAACGAGCCATTTGTATAAAAATGAATGTATCTGAAATTCCTATCTTTTTAGCATCGAACAATAAAAACAATGATAATAAAAATAACTCATTTTTGTTTTCTTCAAATAAACCACAGAAATCAATGAGATGTTCTTGTACACCTTGCTGCTCATTTGATGTAAAACAAATACATGATTCAACACTAAACCGTTCTTTATCGATTCAAAACACAGCTCCTGCCATTACCACAGGAATAGTTGAAAATTGTTGTTTAAGTAAATTAGAGGTCGATTGTCGCGTTGAGTGCGAGAGGACGAAACGAAAATCGAATCGTGAAAAACATCGAAAGTCTAAGCGGGGATATAAACGACGTTTATTATCACCAAATATGACGTTATTATCAACACGTTCATTAAGCAAATTTGACAATGAACATCATAATAAAGAACCAAAAAAGCGCTACACATACTATCGTTCGAATTCTCCTCCTATTGATGATGAACTACGAAATGAACAAAATACCGGCATAACAAAACAACTCTCATCTTCGTCGTTTACAACATCATCTTCTATCAATACCAATAATTCTACGTCAACATCGACTAATAATACAGCCAACACATCTAGTTCATCCACTTTTTCCATCATTTCAAAAAAATCGAATAAAAAATTAGCAAATTATTATAAACAACAAATATTAAATTCATTTAGAAAGTTGCAACGATATTTGACAGCAGTAAATAAAATTACTGAAGGAGAGTCTAGAGAAGATGAAAGTAAGAATACATCGAGCGTAAGAAAAAACTTTCAGAACTCTCAGTTACAAGCAACGGTAAACAAAAAAACTGACTACTTATCCAGTTAATAATACTATACTTCATCGAAGCTATAAAAAAGACTAGATGCCACTTTAATCACAGGTTCACCACACTCTAAAAAAACGTCTTTGATTTCGAAAAAGACAGATAAATGCGACTTTTTTCGACAGAACGAAAGAAAAAAGTCGCGTTTATCCATCTTTTTCGAAATCGAAGGCGCTTTTTTTCTAGTGTAAACTATTTAACTTTAGCTGTAAAAGATCAGCCTTTAATATACACAAACTATTTAATGAATAATACCACTTCAAATACAAATTATCATCAACAATTTAAACCACTGATATTCTCCTGTGTGCCATTAACATCAAATCATACGGCAGTTACGACAAAGCAAAAATATTCTGATGATGCAAATGATAAGTATCTGGATGAAGAAATAAGACAGCTGAAGTTATCTGTTAATCACTTAATAAAAATAATTGCACAGAAAAATAAACAGCCAGAAGGTGATATTATTGAACAACTATCAAAAGAAATGACAACTGCTATCGAATCATCCAAAGCAGAAGTGCATTCAAACAAAAACCAAACAACAACAGCAACAACGAAACTATGTGACTCAGTGAAGAGAATATTTAGTTTATTTGGAAAAGAAGCGACACCATGTAATACTCTGAATAAAGAACAATATCAAAGTAAAATAGAAGATGAATGCAGACAAGTATTAGACCGTCATGGACTAACAAAACAGAGTCTTGTGCACATTTTTATGCTATTTGAGAAAAATGACGCCATTTTTAAAGAGTGGTTAAAAAGCGAACAGATATGTATGCCCGAACATATAATTCTGCACTTATTGGATTATGTTAAACATTTTCAATTGCAGCAAATATAAACAGACAGAAGAATGGAATAGAAATAATTACTTCCGACTTCCAGCAGTTGTTAGTTAATATCAACGGTCATGATGCAAACGACAAGTCAATATTCATAACAACATGCTTCCAATGAGAGAAAAAGTTAAGAGAGCTCTTTCTTCAAAAAAATTTGCCCATGTTTTGCCATTTTAAAAAGTACATTAAGCTAAGCGTAGTCCAAAAAAAGCTTAATCAAAGCTTTGGTTTTTAACACAATCAGATCGAACGCGTTAAATTATAGATACTCTGAAGTATTAAACTCTCAAGATTAATCTTTCGAGATTTTCATATTTTTAAATTTTCCAAACACCAAAAAAGTGTTCGATCTTGAAGAGCAAGTATTATGAATAAAGCATTCTCAAACATCGTTCCTCGAGAAAAAACATATTCAACGTGATGAGCTATGGATTGTGAAAATAAATATTTTGGAGTTGCATTTTAAATTCAGTTATGCAACTCTAAGGGGAAGGATCAATTTTGAAAAGTTAAAAACTTCAGAATATGTATAGTTTGACCTGTTCGATCTGATTATGCTAAACATCAAAACTTTCATTTAGCTTTTAAACTCTTTCAAAGTCTTTAGTTACTTGAAAACTTCTTAACTTTGGTGGAGATCTGTACTAAAACTTTTGAATATGCTTAGTTTAATGTGCTTTTCAAAATGGCAAAGCATGAGCAAATTTTTTCGAAGAGGTAACCGTCCCTTAGAAGAGTCTGACATACTGTCACTCTACACCCTGATATAAAGAAGATATACTGATTAGAAAAAACTTAGCAATAATAGTTTAATTATGGTTTATAACTCATTCCTAACAATCGGGTCTGTAGTTTTCTGCAGGCTTACTTTATTAACACATAATACAACATTCGATATAGCGCAGTAATAAAAGAAATAAAATTTAAGTAGTATTGTGAATAAATTTTGTCAATTATCCAACTTCATAAAATTATAAATCTTATTTCATAGTACTAGAGCCTTAGACATATGTCATTTTTCTTCTTCATTACAGGCATTTATCTCTTATTTTTTTCTTTCTTTCTTTCTCTATATGGGCGCATCACAATTTCTTGCTTATTTTCTGATCTGATTCTGTACATGACTTTCAATAGTCATAAGTTTTCGTAATATGCTTGTTCTCCTTTTCTCTTAGACCTAGAGTTTGCGTCTAGGGTTCACAAAAAATAAAGTAGTATTTGAACTTCGCACACATTAAAACTTTTCGCTAAAAAATATCGTTTTGCTAAAAAATTTTTCTTATTGCTTCAAATAACAGAAAACCTCTTCAGTGAACAAATGTGTGGTTACACAATTTTTTTCTTTCTCTGGTTTCATATCTCTTGTTAGAGATCCATAAGATCAAGAAAATTACTAAATTCACAAAAGTATAAGTCTGAAGAATTTGAACTAAACTCTTCCAACTTCCTGGCAGTCTTTTCACGTGAAATGGATATCAAATGCAGTGCTTTCTGTTCAAGAGACAGCTAAATTAAGCTGCTCATTGACATCTCCGCTTTTTTCTACGATTGTATTTACAGTACAAAAATAGTTTTCACACAATATTGTTAAAGTCCATTGTCTGAGCGATGCAAAGTAAATAAAAAATGTAAAGTTATCAATCATAAGGTAAAACAAAAGTTGATGGACATACTATACTTGCTATGGATATACGTATCGTGTGCACCTCCAACGCCTGAAACAAGTCTTTGTTACTACTGAAAACCTGTGAAACTTTTTGTTATTTAGCAGTAAAAAGTGTAAAAATATTTAAAATTTTATACAAACTCTTTACAAACGGGTTTTTTTTAATCAGTATTGGTACCGGGAGCAGAGTATAAACTGATCTTTACTAATGCCAGTGGCATGTGCTTATTTCGCACACTTTTTCTTTAGTTTTAACAGCACATAAACTCGTTGGATTAAAGTTTTTATTTTTCTTAAACAAAGTACGATTATTGAACTAATGCGCGCCCAGGACAGGAGATCTTATTTTATTTTCATTTAAATTCAAAACTTTTTATCCAATGAATTGATAAAAGCTAAAAAGCCAAATAGTACCTTATTCCAAAAGAGCCGACGCTTGAATAAGTTCAAGGTGAAAAAGCGTTTTGTTTAATATCTCAAAGACTGATATTTTTAAAAAAACTGATGTCGCAAGAAAGCAGATAAGAAGAAAAACAAGAATCTTGACAGACTAATGTCAAGATTGTTGTCTATTGTTTCTATTCGTTCGTTCTTTTTAAAACGCGGCCATTTTGATCGTGTACGATCGTTCCTCTTCAATAATTCTCTTTCTGAGTACACACTTTATTCGAAAAGCACTCTTCCATTCTTCGACCACTACAAACAACGGAAAATGTAAGTTAAAATGGTTATTGTCTATGGTTACAGACGAGACATAGGACAGAATAATGGAAATAATATTAAAAATAATCATTTCAGAAATTAATATTTTTTAAAACAGTTTTTCAGTCGTGTTAGCTCAACTTGCTTGCTAATTCAAACAGGCCTCCGAGAATCCGCTCGTTTTAATCTAATTGAGCTGTGTTCTATTATACTAAAGCGTGAAGGAATGGAAGAAAGAATGTGTGCGTAAAACAAGATAAAGCGTAGACTTAAAAAGTGAGATATTTTTTATTTTATGAACCCCGAAGGCTCTTTTTATTGAAAAATAGTCGAAATCAACCTAAGATGGATAGTTTATTTCTTCACGTTCCTGTTCTTAGCCTACTAAACATTGTGTACTGAATTTTTCCTAATAATAACCAGCCAAGATTTTGCTAAGAAGTAGATCCAATTTTTTTTCACCAGTTATAAGGGAACTTTCTCATGTAGTATTTTACCTTTGATTTTAATTGAAATATTTGTTTTTCAGCATCATTGGGGAAAACAAAATTTCTGAGGAATGAGCCATTACTTATTCTCGGTCCTATCTTAGCTATGTCATTGATAACAACCTGTGACCGAAGCCAACAATAGACTCAATTATAAAAGACCTACTGCAGTACTGTAGCAATATTTGCGCTGATAGATCTTATTGTGTCTTTACGTATCTTCGCTTTTGTAAGAGTTTCTTTTGTTTTTCTTTCTTCTAGGACTACTCAGTCATCTTGTGAAAATTATTGTATTGTTCACGGTTGTCCAAATGGCTCTATATCACATCCATCAGTTCAACGTTTTTCTGTTCCAACACATTTACCAAATATTGCACATCAATGGTATAAAAATACGATGCGTACTGATCTACGTCCATCATCTCAACATTCTGTATGCGAATGTCATTTCGAAGAGTCATGCTTCGAACATGTTTCAACAATGGATCGCCATACAGGTGAAAATAAGACAACAAAATGTCTTAAAACGAAATCATTACCAACATTATTTGACTTGGAGGTTTTCTATAAAATGATTGCTTATCAAGATAAGTTACAAGAGTCAAATAAAACAATTAAAAAAACAAATATTACATTCCACACATCAAATCCTGAATTAGATGGTAAAACTTTAGAACCAATATTAAAAATGAATTTGGAAAGTGGGCATGTTAAAACACGTCTAGCACCAACATCGCCAGGAAATAAAGATACACAACCGTCACCAGTGGTAAATTTTAACAACACAAACACTACACAAACGGCGGATCTAAGAAAACAACAACAACAGTCAAAAAATAATAGCAACAACAACTCATTATTTGTAGTTAATAAAACAGCTATTAATCACCATGATAGTGTAAGCAGTTTATTTTATCATATAGCATTCAATCAGAATGTGAGCCGTTTCAAAAAAACCTGTGTTTCTTTTTTAACCGTTAAGGATACTGAATGTTTTTTATTTTAGTTTGAAGGTAAAGCGACAAATCGTTGTTTTGTGGAAGGATGTGAGCACGCTTATGTGGCACGTCGACACCGTGTTCAATTATATAAAATTCCTCGAGATCCTGGAATGGCACGAAAATGGCTAGATGCTTGTGGTTCATCAGCACCCGTTTCGCCGGCAACTAGTGTATTTAAAGTATGTCGTGAGCATTTTACACCGATGGATTTTGAAGGTCCAACAACACTGAGATTAGACGCTGTTCCATCTCAATTCACTCCACGTTCATGTTTATTAATGAATAAACAATTGCCCGAACAATCAACAATCAGACAGCAAAGTTATAATGACGATGCAAACAGTGAAATGAATCATAGTAATAATACAAAACGATTTCGTTCTGATAATGTAGCTATGATACGGCCAAAACACAGCACAGTCGATACGAAACGATTGCAAAAAGCAATAAATACGCAACCATACGTTAATTATAATCAAGCTCGTTTTCGTTCATCGAAAAATAGCCATTTCCCTCAGATTACATCACAGTATCAATCATTCAGTCAACAACACTCACAAAAACAAGATTTTTCTCCTCCTCTCTCACCGTTACCTAGACGAGAGAGTATCGAAGAAAGTATTAAACAAATGATTCGAGAAACAAAGCAACAAATAGATGTGGAATTAAACATGAGTTGTAGTGAAGAACAATTATCAGACGCACAATTATCGCATTTTCCTGTTAAAGTACGTGAATATGGATTCATGTCTCCATCGTTCAGAGGTGTACTTATGAGTTCGGAGATTGTTTTTTCCTTCTAGAAATGACTTTTCAATAGTAACGTTTCATTGTGAAGAAACTAATTTGCTCGTTTGCCCTGGCTATTGCCCGTTTTTCTAGAAAACCTCGAGGTTCTCGCTTTCAACCGCCGACTAGTTCATAGAGCTTTACTGAATTTGTCGCTACAAAATTAATTTCGCATTCGTTTTTGTTCACTTCAGGTTCTTGATAAGATGGCTAATTCTGCGAAAAAACAAAATGCACGTTCTCGTCCACCACCTCGTCAACCCACACGCACTTATTATCAGCAACAGTCAGATATATTCGATGATGATGAAATGGATGACATAGCTATGGATTATGACGATGATGTGGGCGGAGATAGTCACTTAAATGATAAAGATTGGCTAAGTCAAACACAAGACGATCGTTTACCATGGTCAAAACGCGGCGGACGCGTTGGCCATTTTGCATATAATCGTGGTGGTAGTGCAAATTCGTTGTATCGTGTTGGTAATGGCAGCGTTGGACGTAACTCGGTTCCGAGTGCAAATCGTTCACGTGAACATTTTCTCAACACACAATTTGTCAAACCAGAAGCAACAAGAAAAGGTACAATTTTGACTCGATGATTTACGATATAGTTGAAGTCCATTATTTTTTAGCGAGTATCCCATTTTTACAACCGGCGTTTGATCATCCGATAACGCATTATCCGAGAGATCAACCATTACCAAGAATCAAGCCTGGATCAGTCAGAACAAGAGGTAACCGTCTATTGTTAATCAAAATTATTTTCGGCTAACTGCCTTTGTTTTCTCTTTTAGAAGAAGGTCTTGAAGTTGAACTTGGTATGTTTGTTGCGAATATTAACTTCTATATGTTACATATATTTTCGCTATTCTTATTTTCAGAACAAACTTATCGGCAAACATTAACGAAATATTATGGTCAAAAACCTGGTGGAACTATTGCTTTATCAGAATATGGAGATTATCGTAGTAAAGTGAGTTATTTTGTTTGTATTTGTATACACTACAAATAAAAGTTGTATCATCGTTGTTTATGTTGAATACAGATCATGTTCGATGTTTTCTCATAGTTTCTTTAGTGTTCTGCATGCAATGAAACATTAGAAAATAATATTCAATTAATTATTCATCTATGTAAACATTTTGAAAATAAACAACAAGATGAACAACAAGAACAAAAAGAAGAAAAGAGAGAAGATTATATTAGTCCATTTAATCAAATACAAACAAAATGTGAACAATGTCGTTCGGAATTTTCAAATCCCTATTATTTATATATGCATATTGATGAAAAACATATGTTAAATTTGAATGAGTATCAATGTCGTATATGTCAACAAAAACATGGATCATTACTAGAATTAATAGCACATTTAAATTTATGCCATTGTGGATTAGAGATGCCATATTATTGTGAAGTTTGTACTTTTCGAACATCAATGTACAGCGATATGATTTATCATATTGATGAAGTAAGACTTTTATGCAATTAAATTTTTATTCTAAAGACATGTCGAAAACTGAATTCAGAATAATGTCACGAAGATTAAAGTTTTATGTAACAATAAAACTTACAGAGTAAACAAGTGGGAGATAGGTTACTGATGTTATTTTTTCTATTTTGTGTGGTTCTACGCGTTCGCCTTAGCAAAAAACTTGAGTATACGGTATTCAAAAGGCTCTCCTGAATCAGTAAAGATTAGCCTCAAAGTTGACCACTAATACATAAAATATCTTAACATGGAAGTGTTTGTTTACTTTCTAGCTCCATAAAAATACTCGTTATTTCTTTTGTCCATATTGTTTTGCGGCAATACAATTACCATTATTAAACAATTCATTATTTTTAAATGGTTCTGCGGCATTTAAACATTTACTCCTACACTTTAATAAAGTAGATAATGGTCGAGCGACGCAATCAAAATTTAAACATTGTAGAAAATGTACATTGCATGTGAAAAGTATTAAAGACCATTTAACTCGAGATCATTTGAATATTGTTGACGGAATAAAAGCAATGTATTATAATGATGCTGATGGAAGTACGTTATTTGGTTAAAATGAAGAATTTTTCTTTATTTTTTTATAATTTTAGCCGAAAAACAAAGTGAAAATGAGTGTGACCTTGATATAGAAGATTCATTGGATGAAAATGCCACGCTTGAAGATAAAACATTGTCTGCTCGATATATTACACCATCAAAAGTATAAAATCAATGATATGTTGTTTGTATTTAATTGGAGAAAAAAATAACTCTTCTTTTTTCTCTTGTTTTTGTGGTAAATGGTGCAATAGGAATATGACATAGCACAGAAACACTTCTATTTCGTTGTTTTCATTCTGTTTCTTTTTTATGTTTGTTCTCTTTCTGAATGTATATAAATTAATTTTTACTTTGTATTTTTTGTTCTTTTTGTAAAAAGGTGCGCTTCATTCTTATTGTTTATATGCAATAGTTGGATCTTATAGAACCGTCTGCTTTTAGTATTTTGGACGAAATAAAGCGAGAAATAAAAACTAACCGCAAGTTTACTAGTAAAAAATGAAAATAATCGTTTCTTAATGGAATAAATTGGATAATATTTTTTAGGTAGATCAAATGTCGTTTCATGTAGTTGATAAAATTGATTACACAAGGCAAAAGCACTATTTATTACTTATATCTATGAGTGAAAAGTGATTTACTTGCCGGCGATTTTTTCTGGCTCGATAAAGTACTCGATTTCAAAATGTTGACTAAACTTCTGACCACGAATACTGAACAAATAAACTGCTTTTTTCTACGAATTTAATGAATGAGAAAAGTTTGAAAATTTATGAAGTCGTTAAAACACTGTTTGCTGCTAAAAAAATGAAAAGGCTGTGATATTCCGTAGAATTCTGTATCTGTATTCGAGAAACTGTATACTAGCTTATCTCTGGTATCCACGGAAAAGATCTCTGCTAGAATAGACAACAGTCCTGTTTCACCACAGTTTTATTGATGTTTGATTTTTGGACTTTTTATATTCTTTACTTTATCGATATATACTATAATGAAGAAAAATAATAGCAATAAAAACACGAACGAATCATACAAATGGTCACATAGAACGTGACTAACAAAAATATGGTAAGACCTTTTTTTCAACTAGCACAGAGCATATACAAATAAAACGAATAGATAAACACATTGAATTAGAAAAATAACACATAAACGCCTATAATCTATAGACGCGTATCTACAAAACATTTAAAAGAGAAATATTTGTTTTCAGAAATAGTGACAAGTACATCTCGCTGCTAAACATTCATCAAGATGTTTCGCCATTAAATCACCATGCGAGGTTGAGTAACCGCACACACAATTCATTAAACAAGAGTTTGCCATTTTACGTAATGCTAGATCCGTTAACGGCGTTAAAGCATGAGCACTAGTCAAATGTTTTGCATATTGAGTTGAACATTGAGTTGAGAAAATACACAATCGACATCGATAACCATTTCTATACAACAGATAAACGAACAAGATAATGACAACCCCGTGAGAAACACTGAAATAGGATTTATTAGCTGCGTACCTTGTATGGCGTTGCTCAGCTGTACCACCAGGACAATCGGAACATATTAAACCCGTTCTATTTGTTGTCATTTTCGAATTCTGCATCGGTGTAGACGATGCATACTGTTTACGAGTGAACTGATTTGAATAAGATTTGGTATCGTTTGGTGATAAATTTGGAGATATTCTAGATAATGGTAGCCCTGTATGATTTGTTCGCCGTCGAATAGTTGCCATCGGAACTTGAGGATGTTCATTCACTTCGCTTTTCGTAGTATAACCAAAATTACGACTATATACTGTAAAGGTATAGAAAACACAAGCGTGTTTAGAAAACTTGAAATACAGTAAAATCATTTATCTTACATGCATTTGTATTTTGAATATCATCGTAACTATCGACAGAATATAATGGTGTTGTGCGTGGTAATAAAAACTGATTATTATTAGTATTATTATTATTGTTCTCGGTTATTGCTGTATGATCACGTGTCAAGTGTTCTTTTATGGATTTCACGTGTAGAATACAACGACGACAATGACGAAATTTTGATTCCTTTGTTTTGTTCCCTTCGATACGATTGAAATGTAAAAGAAGATGTCGAAATGCTCCACCGCCGTTTAATAAATTAGAAAATTGCATAGCGGGCAATGGAATAGTTTTTAAACAATAACTGCAGAAAAAGTATCGTGTATTTTTGTGTGTCTAAAAAGAATAGGAACACAAAGACATATTCAAATCTATAAATGAAATAACAAGTGCTTCTAGATTATCTCGCGTAACGAATCAATTAATCCTTGCTTCGAAAATCAATAAAGAGATTAACACTTCTCAACCAAGTATGCTTGATAGCTAACAGATAAATAATTACAGAGATTAGACGAACGTACTTCTCGAATATGATGTATCATATCGTCATACATTGATGTGCGATAACCGCACAATTCACAATAATAAGGCATTTCTAATCCTCCATGTACAAAATTTAGATGGGCAAATAGATCGATGAGAGTATGATGTTGTTGATCACAAATACGACAACGAAATTCTCTTATTTGTAACATATGCGTTTGATCTTCATGCATATACAATTTAAACGGTGTGGAAAATTCTTCATGACAAACTTGGCATTGTAAAATAGTCTTATCGAATGGACACAAATAATTAATATCTTCTAAATGTGAACACATATGTGAGGTGAGTGTTATATTATTTGGAAATTGTTCGTCGCATACAGAACATTCTAAAGAAAAAAACAAACATTTAATAACAAAAAAGTCTTAATACATGTTCTAGTACTAAGAATTGTGGAGCCACTTACTAACTCGAAAATCTCCATAATCAGTTGGATCATTGCCTTGACCATTTTTAACGCCATAGTATCTCGGTAAAGCAATTGCATAATTTCGTTCTAATTCCATTTCAAGTGAATTGTCTCCTCCACCACGAGAGCCAGTAGAAGAATATCTTTGGGATGAAGTAAACAATTGTGAACGAGATAACGGATTATTATCAAAACGAGATGGTTGAGGGCGGACAAAATGTGTTGTGGTTGAAAATGAAAATCGACCACTTCCACCACTGCGCCCACGTCTTCCTCCTAAAAAAAAGGGAACAAAAACTTAGCATGAATAAATATAATGTCTGCAACGTCATGTACCACGAACGCCACGATTTGCTCGTCTTTCTTGGTAGGGTTCATAACTTTCATCATCATCCGATGATTCACTAGGTACAAAATCTTCATCAGGATCATCCAACTCCTCCAAATCTTGAACTTGTAATTCTTTTACCAACGATGTACGTTTTCGAACAGCAGGTAGTGGTGTTGGAGCTTTCGGATCGTATGCCTAAAGATGGAATGATAGAGGAATGATGTATAAAAATTTGAACATTCTAAACAAAGTGAACATGGTTAAGTAAATGAGACAAACTACTGAATGAAACTCTTTATTTAAAGATTTTTCATACAGTATGTGCATATTTTATTGAATGACACTTCTCTTTATCTATGACTCACCCACAATAGCAAGACATATTAGGTAAACAGCTTTCTTAATGTGAAAAAACAACCGCATTCTTGAAGTAAGTTTTGCTTTTGAAAAAAAACACACGATGTTACAAACTTACTCTTGTTGGATAGCAATGTAATTGAGCTTCGGTTAGTGGTTCATCTTCACATATCAAATCAAGTTCATGTGTTATTTCTTTTGTGGATTTAATTACATTTTTAACTTTTTGTTCAATGTATGTTTGTGATTGGTCACCAGTTGTGACATAACTAGTCGATGTGCTAGTCAGGTTGTTTTTTCCCGTAAATTTCATCGCTTTTGGTTGTCGAGAACTATTTGTAGAATTTTCCGTATATTGATTAGATATAACTGCCTCTGTTTTTTGTCGATTATTTAATAATGAAAAATTCGTTTGCGTATTATAGGTTGTTGATCCATCTATTCCGTAATTATTGGTGTTGTTATTATTTGCATTGAATACTTTTTTATCAAAAGTATGCTTCATTGCTTTTTGAGACTTTCGTTGCTGTTGTTGTTCATTTTTGATCATCTGGGAGAATAATTGATTTCCTGGTATACCATCTGTTTTTAAACTTGAACTGATAACGTTTTGGTAACGAGATGTAGTTGCTTGTTTCATATGCAACATCCTAAAGAACGTGTCAAATAAATGCTATAAATAATCTTATGAAAAGTACGGAAACCATAAAGAAAGAAGGAATCAATCGCCCTAAGTGTTTTCATAGAAAAACTTAGCAGTAGACATTCTTCGTTTACAAGCTTGGCACTAAAAGTTAATCAATGCTTGTTACAGTTCTGTCGCATCAGAAATAGATTATACAAAAAGAACGCTGAAATAAAAAAGTAATCATTTTATACTTTTCCATATAGTACGAAGAGCATTTTTGTTCGCTTTATCTTTGAAAAACTTACATCAAACATATAATATGCCGTTTTAAACTGAAGTAAACACATATCGCAGCTCTAAACAGGTCCTTTGAACAACCCACCCAGAAACAATAAATGAACCTTCATCAGCTTGAGTAATTTCTGTACTTTCCAAAAAAAGCGTATGTCATGACATTTGAGATTCTCACCTCCGATTCACATAAATGAAAAAATTTTGAACAGCTATCTACTTTATATTCTAAATTGTCTGTGTGAAATCTAATGCACAAGTGAACAATGTTGCGTCGCTCTATAATTTTAAAAGATGAAAGAACAGAAAACAATGTCGTAGGCTTTTGTAGAGGAGAGCAATAGAAACCCGTCATATGTTGATTCACAATGGCAGAAGAAGAGACAGAAAAAAAAATATGATAGGTGAACATCTGTGTATTATATCGGTAGAGGGCACTGGCAAACGACGCCTCGAGATCCCTCATCATCTGTGCCATCTACAACCTCTCTTCTAAAATGTTCAATTTTTGTATCGCGCACAACAACAAACAAAAGAAACACAAAGTCGAAATTGCTGTGTGAGGCTTGTTCAAGAAAAAACGTCTGGTTACGTCGACATCTTTTTTATTCTATTTCTTGTCATTATATACTAATACATATTACATCATATCTATGATATACACTGTATGTCACATATTATACATAGTGGCGTAACCAGAAACTGGCTATAGATACGGCGGTGGCCATACCGCTTCCCAAAACTTTTTGGAGGTAGTGTCTGCCAAATTCTGCAGTGGGTACGGCGAAAGTACCAATAGGTACGGCGGCCGCCGTATCTTGGTTACGCCACTAATTATACAAGTACTGTTCCTCTTCGGCACACTCGGTTCCTTCACGTTAAATCACAATGATCGTCTTTTTGCAAGTTACACAAGCACATATCTTCAATAGCGCATCTATGTACGAATTACTTCTGGTTCCTCGACTCGCTTTGCTCGTCTCGAAGCCAGTCGACAAATGTAAAGTAGCGTAGTAACATCTCCCTACGCGTCGAATAACATGTTCAGTCTTCATTTAACACTGTCAGGATCTCAAAGAACAGTAGAAACCGAAATGTTTCTAGACACCTCCTGAATACCTTCTCATGACGGGTACCATGGTCAATGTCCATTTTACACCGGATCCAACTAAAAAATAGATAGAAACCTTGGAGATTTTGTAGATAATCTATGAAGACCTCTCAGAAGTTCTATGTGGAGATATTAAATTGCCTCTAGTGTATAATTTTAGCTAGCTAGACTGTTTCTCTCTGCAGTTATTCTATTTTTGAATATATTATGTCGACAGACAAACATTCTACGTTATATGATCCTGACTGATCTTAAGGGAATAGCGTTACATCTTACCTTAGTGAATGTACTTGCATAGAAGTACTTGCCCAAGTACCCTCGCAAGGTTTGTCGTTCTTGGCTTTTTTCGCAAGTAAATCAAGTACTTGAACTACTTGATCTGCTTGTCAAGCACTTGGTTAAGTATTTGTTCAAGTAACCGGCAAGTACCTGAGAAAAGTTTGACAAGTAAATAATGTACTTGGTAAGCGCTACTCTTGAATAAATTCTACTGTTATTTGTTATATACTTTGGAAGTACATAACAAATAATATGTTTGTGTTGATAGAATAATGTTTACTCTGTTGTTTTATTTTGATTTTAACATAGCGAGTACGTAAGAAACAATTCTGATGAATGTGCTCATAAAACTTTACTCATATAATCGTGGCTGTGTAAGAAGTGTGGTCATTCCTGTTATTTCCATTTGTTCAACTATTAACAGATGAACTCGACCAAATCTGACCAGTACTCTCCAAAAAAAAGGTTTACTATAAAATCTAAAAGAGTATAGAGAATTCCAACATTTCTACAGTGTTTAGGTTTCGTATGATATTTGGGATTCACCATTGGACTACCAAGAGTCACTAAGTGTTTTGAAAGATAAATGGTTTCGTACGGTCACTTCGAAAAAAATAAAACTTATTATAAAAAAATCTTTTCTGCTAGACCTTTTTGATGTTTTAGTAAAAACAACCCGAAATCTTCTTGGGAAGAAGTTATTCTTCGGGTTTCGTACGCTACCTCTATTTCATCAACAGCCTACAAAGCCGTATTTCATAAAAGGTTTATTGCAAAAACACGAAAAACTAAAGGTAGTGATCCTTTTTTTGGAGAGTACAAATCCTGAGCTCTGGGTATTAATTGTCAATCTTGTGCCATTATATTTGCAAGTACTTGACGCTGTTCTAAAAAAACCAAGTACTTGTTCAAGTACAGGAAACACACCTCAAGTATTTGTTTACTTGCAAATTTCTGCGGGTACTTGACAAGTACTTGCTCAGACACTTATCAAGTGGTATTTTTGAAAATATTTGCGAAGTTCCTATAATGCATGTCAAGTACCCGCAGAAATTTTCAAGTAAGCAAGTACCTGCTCGCAAGTACATTCATAGGGAAGGATTCAGCCTACACTAATGGTTTGAACCGAAGATGTTAGATAGAACTAAAATATATGTGTTTATGGCTGTGATCGGTCGAAGCTTGATATTAGAAGTTTTCTACAAAAATTAGATATATTTGGGATTCTGATTGATTCTGATTAGTTTTAGTACTGGTTAAATGCAACATACGGAAAAGTTCTGATACTAGTTAATTATTAGATCCTTACCTTTTCGTGTAGGGTAAAAATCACAAAATCACAATAAAAAATAGATAAGTTGAGAACAATGATATGAAATATTCCGATTATTATTATCATTTTAACAGCGTATGCTTGAGGCTATTATATTATGCGAGCTGCGGTGATTTATACATGAAATTTTATCAATATTGTATATGTGCATTTCATTCTTTAAATTTATTTTCAAATTTCATGTGCTACATTTTATGACAACGACAACAATAAAATTCATCACAACAATGTCAGACAGTCGATAAAATCGACAGATGGTTAATATTGGATATTTACGTTTGAGAAGTGATGTTGGAGATGATACACAGTTATTCTCTATTTAGATTAATAAATAAAATACAATATATAAACAAAAATATTTACATTTTTAAAGCTTGTGTAATGTTACATGTGATTAATTGTGTACATATTCATTGGTTTTTCTGTTCATTGCATTAATAATGGCATAGATGGAATTAATGTTGGTTTACGTGAATAAGCCTGTTGAAATGAATGATTTTCATAGACAAGAACGGTGACAGGAACATGTCGACTATGAGCAGCTTGTTGTAATAATTGTTTTCGTTTTGCTTTATATCGACGATTTTGAAACCAAATTTTTACCTGAGTTTCGGATAACTAAACAAAAGCAAAAAGACAATTGCATGGTTATTTCTTTCTTCAAAAATCACTTTTAAAGAATGTAATAAGCATCTCAACTATTTGAATAGATAAACATGGTCCTTATAAACTTACCGTACAATTTTGATCAAACGAAGAATTGTTACATTTTATGAGACTTCATCCGAATAAGACTAAGTAGTAAAAAACTCTTATCTTTATTTTCTCACTAAAAGATTTCCTATGTTCCTCGAGACTTTTTGTTTGCTACTCCATTTCAAACTGAAAAAATAGATGATCGAGTGAAATTGCTAGCAGGACGCTAAAGATTTAATTCAGCTGCATTCATTCCTGTCCAAAAGTTTGAGGCATACAGTACTAACTAGTATTTTGCACCATCAAAAGAAAATGAAAGCAGCGCCATGAAAGTTTTAAAACGGTTACTTAAAACACGTAGCAGCATTGTTAACACATGTGTGATATGTGAATTTTTAACGCCATCAAAAAAAAAAGTTTTTCTCTGTTAATTTTTTTTCATTGTATAAGAATAGTATGGACATCTACTTCAACGAGGAAGAAGATGCCTCAGTGTTGTTCTTCCTTGGCAAAGTCGTTGACGAGGGGATCTCACCAAGTGATTCATCGGAACATACTCTAGAACAGGTAGTTTTGCTGCTGATCACGACTCCGGCTTTATAGATCCTTCTTGGATAAGGCTACAGAAACCCAATTCAGTGGCGGATCCAGAATTATTCTTTGCTATGTGCGGTATACGATAAAAGTACGTGACACGTGCGGCCGTCACAGAAACAAATTATTCTAAAAGAGTTCTGCTTAAAAGAAACAGTTTTTTGGTTGAAACATACGAGCGGCCGCTCGTACCTCTCGTAGGCTAGATCCGCCCCTAACGCAATTTCTGGAGAACCATCACAAACTTCAAATCGAACACACGCTGATACTGTCAGATTGTAGGGTATATCGAGTTATTTATGTAGATAAGTTTTTGAGGTTAAGAGATCAATTTCTGTAGAATTATGAAACGTTCACTAGAATACAAGCTGAAAGTTCAACTTCAGAAAAATCTTTTTGACCTTTGATGATTTTCCTAGAGGACCCCTCAGGAAGTAGAAAACAGTCGAAAAGCTTTTTGTCAAACAGGTAGTGTCATTCGAACGAGCTGACTGAATTGACCAAAACTACCAGATAGGTTTTTTCGTCGCCTTCAGGGAGCTGAGATATAGAAGCAAAATTAACTGTTGCACATTTTTTGCTGTATTTTATAAATAGCCGACCATAAAGGGTTAACGAAAAATTTGAACTTTCAGCTTGTATTCTAGTGAAAGTTTTATAATTCTACAGAAATTGATCTCTTAACCTCAAAAACTTATCTACATAAATAACTCGAAGTACCCTACAATCTGACAGTATCAGCGTGTGTTCGATTTGAAGTTTATGATGGTTCTCTAGAAATTGGGTTTCTGTAGCCTTATCCAAGAAGGATCTACAGGAACAGATTCGTGACCAGCAGCAAAACTATCTCTTACAGAGTATATTCCAAGGAAAAATCGAGGAATCACTTGGTGAGGTTCCCTCGTGAGTCACTGGTGAATCTTTTACCTTTTTCGCACAAATTCCACTTTTTTAAGTCTATGTCACAATTTTCTAGATACATAAATAGATCAAATCTAGTAGTACTAAGATGGACATTAAAAACTACCACTGCTGTTCTATGACAATGTTTTTCATAGTATTCAAAAATCTTCGAAGTCAGAACTTTTTTGATCGTTTACCGATTTCAACACGTTAAAACAAATTTTCAAAAGTCAACGCTTGATAAACACTTCCTGTTTTCTCTCTAAATAGCAGACTACCAGCTAGTATTGAACGCGTTCAAACCCGCATTCAACTAGCATCTGAATGTCTACTGTAATATTGAGATATGAGTATGTTCAAATTCATCGTTTACAATCGAGCTACTCAAGTTGTATGTTTTGGCGTTTGATGAAGTTGTTTTGTGTATTCAGCTGGAAAGAAAAAGTAGTTGGTATTGCAATCACAAAATTTTAGGAATGTTATCTATCTAATATTTTCAGATTAAGAGTACAAATACTTCTGTTTCTAAAGGCAGAGTCTGCTTTTTCTGATACGATCAAAATTTAGTAATTTTCGTCCAAAATACCAAACTATCATGGTCGGTGAGAGTCTACAACTTCGATAATCGAATGCAAGAGACCGGTATTGAATACATAAGGAGCTATCACTGCTTGTTGTCCTCTGTAAAAACGCCCCACATGTGAAGAGCTTAACTTGAACAAATCTCAAAAAGCGGAACACATCTCTCTTCTATAGTTAACTTAATCGCGCTTCTTAAATTTCACCTGCCTTTGTTATAATTTATAGAAACTCAGAATACTCTTCTATACTAATTCTTTCTTAGCTTATCGCTGGCTTCTTGTTTCATTCAACTATATCAAAAATTCAAAAACGTATCACTTTAACTTGGTTTTTGAGATATCATAATTCAAACATTTCACAGCGTAGAAGCTACTTACTGACTTAAATTATTAATGTAGCATGGAAGACTCTATTTTGTGTAATCAAGAAACTGATCACTGAGAAAAAGAGAACTATAAAATTCTCCTATTGTTATCCAAAATTAGTTCTCCATGAACTTTCCATAACTAAGTATTGACACTTTTTTTCGATTATGTTCATGGAAAAGTTACTTTACACATTAAGATTATAATCAGACAAATAAGAAGTTGAAATTTATTCCCAAAACTTACATTCAACATTGATGCAAGTTCTGCACGTTCGCTACTTGACAAATATTTTTGTTGACCAAATCGACGTTCTAATTCAATGACTTGAGCATGTGAAAATGCAGCACGTGATCGCCGTTTTGTTTTTTTTAACACCGTTGCGGTGGTTGATAAATCTCTCATATTCATAAAAATTGTTTTACTACTTTTACTACTATTTGTGTTTCTGCCATCAACACAATCATCTAGAAAACACACAAACAAAAAATACAACACTCACACCTCTTTCTTAGTTCAAATTAAAAAAGCAACCAACAGTTTTGTTCGACTTTAATTTTTGCCTTTTTAAACTCTTTTAATAAAAAATTCATACTTTTGGTTAACCTAATCTCAAAACAAGTTATGTTTTGAATACGTGAGCTCAGTCGAAATCAGTTAAAATACTTACTATGATAAAAAGATTCGTTGTTTTGTTTGATAAAATTTTTCTCTAATTTATGTTGTTGCTGTTGGAATGATGGTAATGAAACAGGCGATTTTCTTAAAAGTGACTCAACATCAAACGCTTTTCCAATCATAAGTATATGTTTTGTTCCAAGAGAATTTGTAGAGCCAATATTACACAAAAATGATATTTTGATAAGGTTTCTGAAAAAATAAATAAAAAATTACTTTTAAGAAGAGTTTTATCCGATAGGGGCACTTCGATAAGAAATAATGTTTGACTAATAGCAGACATGAACCAATCAATATAAAAATTGAGCTCTTTTTTCTATTGGTTAAAAATTTTTATTCTCTTTTCTCTCTACTATATTTGATTATATCTGTCTCTATCTATTCTATTTCTAATCTTTATTCATTTCATGTCGTCGTCAAAATATAATAATTTCCGAAAGAAAAAGATGTGGCTGTGCACACATAGTTAATAGGCTTATTCGACACGTGTCTTATGCTGACAATCTTGATCAGGAAATGAGCAGAGAAAACAGACAATTAAGTACAATTTTATTTTTGGAAATCTTTTGTTCACGAATGGAAAAAATTGACAATAAATAGAGAGTTGATCATGGCGTGTAAACTATGTACAACCCACAGTGAAAAACGATCAACTTCAATAATTGTAAACATACATCTTTAAAACAATTATAAGAACATATATCATTGAAGAACATACAGATGGTTGAAACAAAAATATTTAGAAATATATGACTATATGATGGTAGATGATCGACAACATTCTGAAAAACTATTCAGAAATTATATACAAAGTTAACCTTTATAGATTTTCAAAAATGGATAGTCAAAGAAATGTAGGATATTTTTTGTAATATCTATGAAAATTTAAGATTTTAGGTATTCTTTCGTTGTACAGGGATGGTAAAAACTTTTGAATATTGATTGACTATTTTTGAAAAATAGAAAATATTTTTAGTATACACTTTTAGGAAGCAATCATAAAGGTGTTTTCAGAAAGTAGAAATAACAATAAAATGATTATACTATTTCCTTAGAGAAGAAGGTGGGTAGTTTAATTAATAATGTTGATCACTACACTCTATTTGATGTTGTCATCTGTACATGGAGAAGAAAAAAAAGAACGAAGTTGCAAGTATATTATTATTTATTCTATCAAAATAGATTATTATTCTTCTACTATACTCTATTATATTTACATTAAATGTTGATGTAAATGATATGCATATGGTCAATGATAGATATGTGATCATCAAGAACAAATTACCTTACATACAAAGATGAAAGTAATTAATCTGCAGGTTAGCGTCATGCCTATAAACATTTATAGGATATCACTGTGTCTAGTATAATGAATTATTATTTTTTCTTCCTATGATCGTATATGTTTATAACACGAGAATGTCAGGTTTGCCAAACGATTGCTTTACACAACAGAACAATTATCTACATGATTGATAATGCCAAAGAGGATGATGAGCACATAAATGTTTGTCGATTGATATAGCCTAACTACGCAGACCTGTATCTCATTAAAATGATTACACCGTTTGCTTAATATAACTTATTTTTCTACCAGATTTTGTATTATTTTAAAAAGTGAAATGACTAACAGTGTATAAGTGATTTGTTTTTGTTTGATAATCTTCCGAAAGCAGTGTTGAAAATACATTTGTCTTGACATATGTATTTTGATAAAATTATACTTAAAGCAAATCCTCTGAGACCTATGAGGATCTGTAGCAGAAGTCAAAATGATCCAACTTGTTTAAGGTCTGAATGGACTAAAATTTTGAAATCAAATTCGCTTGACCAATTTGATCGAACAATTTGAATCGCTTCAAGATCGGCTCAAATTAAAAAATTTCTATATAGTTTTGCAATATCTTTATTACGCTTCAAATATAAGATCCACAGTAAAGTGTTAATACGGAGCGAATTCTGTTGTTTTGGCGTTTTTTTCCTCAGTCCATCAACTACTCCTACACGATTCGACAAACTTCTATCATGATTATCTTGCAATCTAAAAATTCGATTTCGGTCGTCCATAACAATACGTCCGATAGTTACTGAAGATATAAAGCGTAGCTTTTTAACTAATCAGGCGTGTTTCGTTTATTCATTATAGCTCCGAAGGTTGATCAAAAAAACTTGGTGATTCATGAGGTGATTATAGTTGATTGTCGTATGTATATACGAGATTTTATATTGATAAACCGCATAAATCATTGACTTCAAGGAAGATTGAACATCGATTTCAATTCCAACGCATGCCGAATTATTGCTTCGAGTATAAAAAACGTGGTCCAGCAGCATTATCAGTTTTTCTTAATCGTTTTGATCATAACGCTTTAAAAAAAGATGTTCTTCAGTTTTTGAAAAACTGATTTTTTTTGTGCTTTGGAAAGAACACCATTCTTTTAGAGAGTACATTCGGATGAATTAAAAACTTCGTTAGTTAAAATTTATCCAACTGTAGATAAATTTTAACTAATGTTCTTTTTTCTAACGATCTGTTTTCAACGACATCACCATTACACTTAAATTTGCTGATTTACGTGTTGAATTAATTCATAGTTGAAAAAACCATTCGATACTTTACATGAAAAAGATTATATTTATTAATACACGTCGGCATAACGTTGATGAATATTTATTACAAACACTAGTTTTAAGCTTCAGCTACTAATAAATGTTTTAAAACAAGTGTGCAAGAATTGAATGATAATATTGAACTCAGTATCAATGTCTACATATAAAACGTGAATGTATTGTTTAACCACCAGTGATCGTACATCACTGGTGGTTAAACAATACAAAAAAATCGTGAATAGTTAGAAAAATATGTTTTAACTTATGAAAAGTACAACAAAATTGAAAGAGTAATTACGATTATGTAGTTTGACTATTCGAGCAACAAAAACTCCCTGTGGTTTATGATTTTTGTCGCATAAAAATTGGATTGGACCAGTTCGATCTTTGTTCTATGGATGAGATTTCTTTTTGGTAT
>CAJNOQ010002678.1:0-23133 GCA_905250885.1 Didymodactylos carnosus | reverse complement strand
ACATGAATTGCTTATATGACCAACACTAACTGAAACTCCAGCATCTTAATCGTAGGCCTTATTTGCTATTTTGATAACAAATACACCGACGACAGATGTTGTCTAAATAGTAGTTTAAAACTGAAAAAGGTGTGAAGAAATTATCTTTACTTCACACGGCATTAAAAAAGTAAAATGTTTTATGACTATATAAGAGTTATCATAGCCGTAACGTCTGACAAGTATTTTAATAAATCGTTTTTCTTTCTGTTTGCCATATGTAAAAATGTTTCTTTATAGCGTTAAAGAAAAGCGAACAAAAAGGAGAGAAGTAAAATGAAATTCCTCATGCTCGTGCATGTTATATAACTATAGCTGATGGAAAACGTTTATTAAAGGATATACGAATTTTATGTACTAGAATCTGAAATATATTCGTGAAATGTATCTGCCGAAATCTTTCTGTCAAACTCAGATGCAGATAATGATTTATATTCATTAATTTGCGTTTTAGGGTAAAAAGAGATCAAATATCTCTAACGTCTTTTGACTGTTTGTTTTTGAGTAGCTCTTCTTTTTGTCATTAATTGAAACTGATTAAAAAATGTGAGTAAGTCCGAAGCAGATGTGAGGGAGGTTGGAAAAAATAATATGTTCTTCTCAACTCCGGAGCGATATTTGATTGATACTACAGTTAAATCAGTTAGTTTTGGTCATATAAGCAATTCATGTAGTGCACGCTAAACAGGAAGTTGATAGTATAAATCTAACACTTTTATTCAACGGGGAAAAAGCGCAATGGGCCATACCATTCCGTACCATTTTTGACAATATTTTCCATTCTCTATTTTTGACAAACGCATATACTATCGAGTGTGTATTTTGAAAAACAATGCGTTTGTGCACATAATTTATCTGTGCAGCTAAAATTGAGATAACTACAGTCTACTGAAACGAAGATTTCAGGCTGAATTTCAGAGCCTGGAGATTTTCAGACATGCTGATTCTAGTGGCGATAGCAATCTGTTTTGGTTTTCACTTTCATAATGGACGTCGAGAAAACTGGGCTTTTGAGCAGAGGGCTTTCGGAAATATTATTTATAGAAACCACATGGAAACATAGCTTATCGACTAATTGTCCTCTGAAATTGCCACTCCGGCCCATTCTAGTCCATTCCAAATTTCTCTTAATACTCTAGAGTTGAAATCTTTGAATTACGACTAAAGCTCCCAACAATCTGTTCCCACAAGCAGAACAAAAAGGTTCTGTCTATGGGAAAAGAACTCACAGAATAGAGCACAAGTGCTTGGTTACTAGGGAAATATTCCCAACAAAAGAGCACGATTGTTCTGTTCTGGGAAGATTATTAAAAGAAATTTGGAATGGACTAGAATGGGCCGGAGTAGCAATTTCAGAGGGCAATTAGTTTTCTTTAGGTTATAAGCGAGGTAAAATCAATGGACGGTGGGATGAAAGCACGTTATAGTAAAAATTAGTTTTGTCCCTGAAAATGCGACTGTTTTAAACTTTAAAGGTAACAGTCGTGATCAACAGGATATTCTACGAATAGACTATAGTCGGATAGAAATTAATTTTGAAAAACGAAAAAGAACGAATAAAGAAAGAAAAATCAAGAAATACTGATGACCATTAGATGTGGGACATCTAATCTAACTTCCACAAGGAAGTTGGAATTTGGGAAGGAAGGATGTTGAACTTGAGACCAGTACTAGGCATGTTTCAAATAATTTATTTCGTAGAATAAAGCAATATTCTCAATTATTCAAAAAAAACTCGACAAGCTTTTTTCAATGTGAAGAATAAAGCAACTAATACGTGAAGAATGTACTTGTATGTTTTCTTGTATCATACTATAGGTTTATGTTCAAAACCGATAATGTTGGCACTCACCAGGTGGTCGTTTTTCATAATAAAGGTCACATATGTTTTCTGGTAATGATGCGTCGTCGCAACAATTATTCCATGGAACAACATCATGGTTATAATGATTGAGCAGATGAAAAAGATTTTGATTAACAGCATTGTATCTGTCCAAAGTACCAGCACCTTTGCGTGGATCAGCAATCCAATCACCGTTTTTGTCATAGCAAGCCTGAGTTCCGGGACCTTTGGATGTATATGTATGACGATAACAACCATGGGCACCAATATGATACGAACATGTATTTGGCTGTTTAGAAGCATCACAACCAGGATCAGTTGTCCATTCATCAGTACCATCATGAAAGGATTTCGGGAATGACGGCGGACAGCGACAGGGCGATTTTCGTACTTGCATTAATAGTGCACTTGGATCTGGTTCTTTTTTGTGCCAGTCTGTACAGTCAGATAATTTTCGATTATTTCCAAATAATTTAAATAAATCTGCATCACTAACTTCTTCATCTGCAGCCGTTGGCAATTGCTCAAGAAGAACATTTGTATGAACGCAAGCTAACAGAGCAAGAAGAACAACAACAAATAATGAATTTAAACCTGTCATACCGTCAGTTGTTGTTTTGTTTTTATTTTGGAAGATAAAATACTGAAATGTTGTCCGATTTTCTGTAAACCTTTTATAGAAGTAGAACAAAACATAATATTAAAATATATGCCATCATAAATCTCTAACAATCATAAGTATTGTTGCTTAAGTCTCTTAATAAAAGATTAAAATAGAGTACATTACAGTACATTTAAAATTACAGGTATAAATGACGTGCGTTCATTCTTCATGCATAAAACATAAAATTTATCGATTTTAATAGTGCTTTTATGATTATTATTATTGCTGATAAATGAAACGAGATTATGGTACTATGCTTGGGTCATGAAATAAAGTACACTAACCGCTCGTATAGTTAGTTATCAGATCATTTGGACGGTACATTTATGTTTTTATTTTGAAAAGAATTGTCAATCAAGTACCTAGGTTTTTTAATAGAACTTGATGATCAGTTCTTTTATATCACAAGTCGGAATGACCTGTTCCAAAATCCAGGTGTGTTTCTTTCTTCTGTTCGATTGGAAGCGGTGTTTATGATAGAATCTTTGCATAGGAAAGATTTAAGTTTTATTATTTATACATAGATATAACGTAATATAAGGTTATATACTTTATTGCGCTTTTCATTTGCTTTCTTCTTATCTATATAGAAATAAATACTCGCTAATCTTATTGTCACGTGCTTTAGAAACGTTAACTGGAATAAGGTAACATCAGACAAGGTTTTGATGCAATACATCAATGCTGAGTATAGAGGAGAAAAAAGTAGTTTTAGTTGTCTCCTGATGTTTTGAAAGAGCACATTACAGAAAAAAGCTGAACAACAGTTTTCTACGTTGTCTTTTGTTTGTTTGAATGTCACTCTCAAAACGACGAAATTACATGTGGCTAGAGGCTAATAGAGCTGGATTTTTGATATTTTGCTTTCCGGAAAAATAGTAGGGGTTGAAAGTCAAAAATTCGAAAAAGTCTCATTAACTTACATAAAGATGCTTCTCTCATCACAAATCTGGGTTGGATGTTAAAAGTCGGGCTCTGTTATCCTCTAACCACAGGTGTTAGCTTCAGTTTAACACCAACCCCATCACTAAGCGAGGTTTCGTTACCGAGAAATGTTCCAGATACGAAATACAGTCAAGGTGAATGGCGCGTTTGAGATACGATCGGAACTTTTACATAATTTCAAAATAATGCAAATTAGCGCCAATTAGTTTGAAAACACATTAATTTAAATTAGTTTTAACTCAACTACTTTAAATTAATTAATTTCGAATGAGTTCGAAATAATTTCCTCCTTTAAATTGGTTCAATTGATTTCTACTCTCAAATTCATTTGAATAAATGTTTTTGTAATAGATTTTGAATAGTTTCGATAATATAAATTAGCTTTAACTAATTTTGAGAGTCGAAATAGATCGTATAGATAAGTTTAAAATAATTTATTTTACTGTAATTTCAAAGCTCGCAACAAGGTAATTAAAACTAACAAATTTATACGAATTAGAAGTGCAAAGAGCAAAAAATAGTTTATATTTGCCCCAGTTTACTCTATGTACTTGATCGGCAATTCTTTTCAAAATAAAAACATAAATGTACCGTCCAAATGATCAGAAAACTAACTATACGAGCGGTTAGTGTAGTTTCTTTCATGACCCAAGCATAGTACCATAATCTCGTTTCATTTGTCAACAATAATAATAATCAAAAAAGCACTATTAAAATCGATAAATTTTATGTTTTATGCATGAAGAATGAACGCGTGTCATTTATTTATATTTACTCACAAACAAAAGACAGGGTGGAAAACTGTTGTTCAGACAAATTTGTCAAATATGGCAATTTGGTTCGCCATGTTTGTAATGATTCACATACTATTCTGCCTGAACGACGTTGTCTATCAGATACCGCTGCAATTATGTATAAAACTAGATTGGAACAAATTGGGAATCAGCAGATTTGCTCACTACTGCTAGAGAAATCGCGTACGAGAGAAATTGTTGAAACAAAGACAATTGCAGCATTGCCGGTAGGCTGAGCTCTTCCAGTTCCACATAAAAAGGTTTGTTTTACGGGACAACAAGTTGTATATTTGACAGAAAGTTTCGAAGAAGGACTGAAAAAAGATATTCAAGTCCGTCGGAAACCAGAAGCAGTGGTCGAACATATGCGAGAACTGAAAATAAATGAAAATTTCATTTTTCGCCGGAGGAATTTCTGAAACAGAGTCAGATTCGATCATTCTTTTCCAGATTCAGTTCAAAAAGAAAGAATCTGCCCTGCCGGTAGTTGATGAAGAAGATGAGCAAGAATGTTACAAAGAACAGAGAGAAGCCGAGTCAGAAGAGCTGATAAGTCGTGTAAAAGAAGTTTTGGTACTTGAACAGGAGACGCCGGAAGTTTGAAAAGAGAAGCTTCGACATCGAATCCTCCGCTCAATACATCGAAACGATTTTCGCTGCGCAGTAGCAAAAAATAATAGAAAGCAGTTTGAAATACTAGGTAGTTGCCTGGACCTCCCGGCAGTAGTTTGTGTTTTCGCTATTCAGATATTACTGTTTTCCTTTCGTTGTGTGCTAATTATTTTCTGTTTTTGTTTGCATTTGCGAACTTTTGATTTTGAAAAACTTTACAAAATATCAAAACCCTTCAGACTTTATAGCTCAACCAGCCAGGTAACTGGCACAGTTAGGTGAGTGGACAGTGTGTAGGAAAATTTCAAAATCCTTTATATTACCTCATTTCCTGAGAGTTGGTTCGCCAACTGGTTCAGGTTGTGTACGCAGTGTAAGGGGCCCAAAAACACAAAAACAATTTTAAAAAAAACGACTCGAAAAGGAGACGGGTCTTCGTCCCGAGTCGGATCCATGCTTTCTTTGCTTTTCGGTCTAACCACAACTTGAAGGTAAGCGGCCAAGATCTCCTGGCATTTTCTTTTTACGCCTTGTTTGGCTTACTTTTAATTCTGCTCATATTGAGCTTGAGCTGCCGCTCATATTGAGTTTGTACGGGCATGAGAGTGATACATTATATTAGCTAACTAACAGTTGAATAAAAAAATATCTTTCTCTTCGTAGGATGATCTCTTCGTGGGTGAGAAAGATCAACGCGTGAGACTGTCCGCGGTTAACGGTCCTACACAATTTCAGAAATCTTTCACTTCCAGAGAGTTGGTTCGCCAACTGGCAGAGGCGGCTTAGCTATCTTCTTTTATTTAGTCAACGCGCAGCAAGATGTGAAATACAAAAACCGATAGCTTGAGACAAACATAAAACACTCTGGGCCTTTAATCAAGTTGTCTATTCGACGCTGAAAAAGCTTTACAACTAAACTCAGAATGCCATTAGTAGATGCAGAAATGTTCAAAAGAAACGATAGTTAGAAGTTCACTCAAAGTTTAAACGAAAGAGTCACATACACTAGAAACCTCATACATGTTCACTTTATTACAGACAAAATGCTTGATCGTATTGTAAGTTTTTACATACCGCGAAGTGTTACAGGTCAACAAATTTGCTACCCGCTTCATCAGCACTGCATATAAGATGACGTTTGAAAGTGTCGATGAGTACAAAATGTTAGTTAGGAAAAAGTTACCGAGAAAACACGTCGAAAAATTTGAGAAAATCTGATATTCCACTCATTTCAGATCAGTGATCTCGAATTTTAGAACAGAAAATTTTGTTTAGGAAGTGTTTCAGACAAAAAAATATGATTTTATACGCATTAATATATGTGATAAAACTAGAGCATACGTCTTGGTTTTCCAAATTTCGCCATGTTCTTGTGAAACTTTTTTTACAAATTATTTAGCGTAGTTTATAGAGGATCAGACGCTCTATAAAATGCACGATAAGAGAATCTGGTCAGGAACCTTTTTCGAGTTCAAAATTGGCTTCTGAGCAAGGTTAGTTGTGGTTTGAAAATTGGAAAATTTCACAAATCCGACTTTTTCCTTGGAAAACTCAATTATGTGACAAAATTAAATGAGCCATCTTCTTCAGTTTTTATCAGGCCTTTGAAGAAGAGATGCTGCTCGAACCGAACGGATGAAATTTGACTGAGTTACAGGCAAAATGCTGACGACACCTACATTTTTAGAAATCCTCGACCCCTTTTACTTAAAAAATTCAGAACTTAGTCAAAATAAGTTCAAACGGGCTAAAAAGTTTTTCGTAACCCCACTTTTGATAATCCAAAAATATGAAAAAAACATGTGTTAATTTCGACCATTCCACTACGATTCTCGATGGGCTCGTGAAGCCTCTCTTAAGTTTGTGCTATTATGTAACTTCGAAAACGGATGTTGAACATAAACGCAAATATAAAAATGTACGCATAAGAAATAAAGAAAATGCGATAAATGGGCACACGTCAGAAGTAATAAAAAAATTTGAACTGTTCCTTCATGTTCTCTATTTGACTAGGTCTGATCATCACTGTTGTAGACAAACTAAACAATAGATCTTTAGAGATGAAATTTTGAAAAGCTTTTAGTAAACTCAGATTTATATTTAGCTTAGAAGGGATATATGATCGTTTTTGTTGTTAGGTTTAGGCTTTTTCTTGAACCGGAACGAAGCGAGAATATATAAACCTCATTATATCATTCTGTTCCATACACTATCAATACCAAGGGAGAAACAGCTGATTTTGGGATTTTTCCGATTTCCGTAGATTTTCACCGATATACAGCGATTTTTTTGCGATTACTGTGATTTGTTTGTAAAATTGGAATAGTGTTGCATTGGGAAATAGTGCGGAATCTGCTTTATTTGTAATAATGGGAACCAGACATAGTGAAAATAAAGAAAAAAATGATAAAACCATAAGCGATTTTTAGAGATTTTTTAGGATTTTAGTGACTTTTAAAGAACTTTAGCGATTTTTGAACATTCTGGGCCATTTTCGACTTAAACCGATTTTCTAATCTCAAAATTCAGCTGTTTTCCCCTTGATCAGTACAAAATCAATCCTTCCACGACGCTAAGATAGATACACATGAACGTGTTCTCTGCAGACCAACTGCAAAAACCAACTTTACTGTTCTTCCCAATATTCTGCGCAACAATTGGAGTTACAATGACTCGATGTTGTGCTTTTTTATTATTTTTTATGATACTTTATGGTTTGGTTTAAAAAGCCTTTTGCCTACTTTTTTTAAGTAAAAGATCAGACATGTTTATTATCTCATATACAGAGAAAAACGAGATTTGTTCACATTTTTAATAATTTTGTTTTATTTTCATTGAAATATCTAGAGCTAGAACGGAATGTGTAATCGATCCGGTACTAACAAAATCAACGTTTGTTTTTGCTATTTCTCCGATGGTGTCCAATGTGACATTTCCTGATGCTTCCGTTTGAAATTGGCTGTTGATTAACTCGAGAGCTTGTTTTAGCATCGATGTGTCCCCGTTCGATGTGACCATGTTATCTAACATAATTCTCTGTAGTCGAGCAGAAGAGGTAGGATATTCCAAGACTTGTCGTACTTCATCGAGGGTTCGTGTTTCGATTTCGATCGGAACTTCGGTAGATGAGGCAGACAGAACAGAGTCCAAAGCTTGACGGATTCCACCGGCAGCCGTAATATGGTTATCTTTGATCATAATCATATCAAACAGACCAAAGCGATGATTCAACCCGCCACCGTGTCTCACAGCCATTTTATCAAGGAACCTCATACCAGGAACGGTTTTACGAGTATCGAGCAAACGTGTTTTTGAATGCACGCAATTAATTTTTTCAACCATTTTAGCTGTAGCCGTTGCTATTCCACTCATTCGTTGCATTATATTTAAGACGAGTCGTTCAGCTATGAGCAGTGATCGCGTATTGCCCGTTACAGTCCCAAAATATGTACTTTCCGTGATATGGTCTCCATCTTTCATTGTCCATTTTACTTCAAGCGCTGAATCGATTTCTTGGAAAATAAACTGAGCCACTTCAAGACCAGATAAAAATCCATTTTGTTTAGCCAAGAAATGCCCAGTTGATTTCGAGTCTGAAGGAATAGTTAACGTAGATGTTATATCACCTGCTATAGACAAATCTTCTTCTAAACTTATCGATATAAGACGTTTTAACTGGATACATTCCAAGTTAGTTAAACTGGTAGCAGACATTTGAGTCAGCCGATGTATAACTGAAGTCTAGAACAGAAAATGAGAAAAAAAGAAAACAGGTTCTGCAATCTTAAGTTCTCAAACTTTGCTCGAAAGAACGAAAATGTCGAACAGCATGTTCTAAGCGTAAATGAGAAAATTTTTATACTTGACTTTTTTTGTATACTTCAACTGTTTTGTGTGCTTTTATCATACAGGTGAAAGAAAAGTCAATAGACACTCTACCTTATTGGCGATAAAGTACATCTATTGAAAAAATGGAAAACCTTGACAATCTCATCTACTTTGATATGCCACGACAGTAATCATAATTCGTTAAGGGTACTCCGTGCATACTGAGCGAAAATTTTGTTCGATTTGAAGGAACTGCAGTAGAGAATGAAGTATCCAGCATTATGTACACGTTTCATACAAGAATTATGAGTTTTTCAAAACTTCCGGCAGGACGCTCTGACGGAAAGAAAACTCATTTCCAAAAATAATCGGATCGTTCTGAAAAAAATGGGAGAAAGCTTCTAAACTTGTAGTATTATAATGTAAAATCTTTTTCTCAAAATGGTACACGCATCTCAGATTTCTGTCACGTTTGGTTCGTGAGTTCCCCTGTGTGAAGCGACATCCGGATAGCTCGATGAATGTTGGAGCGATCATACTTTGACACGGTTAGTTTTTTCATAAGTTTTTCGGAAATCTCATGAACTTCGACGCTAGTTGTCATTTCACATTGCAGACCAAAATGGATTTATTGAAATTAATTCACCTTCATGTTGTTTAAATTAATATAGTACGTTACATTCGCGTACACCTCCCTCAACTTTCAAGGAATCGGTCTATTTCAGCTAGTGCTCACACTTGATCTTGTTTGATTGACTATTATTATACGTTTTATTATTAAGTGAAGAAGACAGAAAGAAAAAGACTATAGACTCAAACAAACATAAAAACAACACAAAAAGAAACAGGAAAAACCTATCACACATTTCGCCTGCTCATTAAAATCAAAACTACTAGCGTAGAATAACGTAAAGAATAAACACATATTTCAAAGCCTCTGCGGATACTCTTACAGCACGGATGCTGCGTGAATCGAACTTATTTATTTCTGATGTTCTAAGAGACATGTGTCAACAATCTATTGACACAGGAATTTTTCGAGCAAGTTTTAAAATTGGATAGATAATGAGCTTATACGAAGCCAAAGAATACTATTTACTGGAAAACTACCGATCTATAGCATTATTGCCCATTTTTTCGAAGATTATAGAACATGTAGTATTTAATGTTCTATATGATCATCTAACTAAAAATAACCTGTTAAACGCCATGCAATCTGGATTTTGCAGAAAACATAGCACAGTCATACAACTAATAGAATTTGTTCATAGTATACATAAAGATCTTGAGAACGGCAACGACATTAAAGACAGCAAGGATAAGCTGGTAGTTTTTCTAGATTTTAGTAAAGCTTTTGACAAAGTGTGAATCAAAGTACTTTTACACAAGTTAGAGAAAAAAGAAGTTTGAGGAAATCTGTTAAATTGGTTCCAAAGTCACCTTACTGGAAGATCAATTGTGACTATCGTTAGTGGCCAGAGCTCTAAGCCAAGAAATATAAATTGCGATCTCGAATCTGCCTGTTGCTCCTGTTTCTATTGCTACAGTACATCTAGATTTCGCTTCGGAGCATAAAAGTTTAGGCGTTGTAATATCAAAGGAATTAAGCGCCCCTCTCAGAAAAAAACTTTTTTGTCTTATATCCGATTTTGATGCCACTTTTAGCAAATGTTTGCCATATCAAAGCGTGATTATGAAATTTTTTGTTCCTCGTTACCTCTTACCGTTCCGGGATTTTCCAGAATCCAGGGTCAAAAACCTGCTCTCCACTGCGGGACACTTTTTTTAAACATACTTCAAGCTAGAAATCCCGGACTGGTTTTATTTTAAACTAAACATCTAACTGCGGGGGACTGATGGGACTAGATTTTTGATTTAGATTTTTGCTCGTTTTCTAGAGATCCAAAATCTCTTTTCCAAATTTGAGAGAAAACGCTGTGCATTCGTTGATCTGTTTTAGGACATGTAGGAAAATGCTTGTAATTTTTGAACGCAAGAACACACAGAGTTGTGCAACGTCTTATTTTGATCAGAAAAGTCTGCTCTACAAATCCACATGTTCAGAAAAAAGTTACTTGCTTAAGTGCCCAGAAAAAAATTATTATTTGAAAATCCCAGTTTTCAAGGTTTCTAGAAAACTTGCTCGACACCCACAAAAAAATAATTCTAGGCTCGAAAGCGATACAGATTCTGAAAGTAGACACTCCAGGCTATCTTTCCATGTGCTTGTCTCCAAGTTGATTTTTTGGTACAAAAAGATTTCATTCTGAGGGAGGAGCTCTTAAGTTGGCAAGCTCACATAAAATATATTACTACTAAGTATTATAAAATAATTAGCTTATTGAAGTTTTTCAAAATATAAATTGTCTACAATCGTTCTTGAACAGATTTATAGTTCATTTTTTCCACAAACAATAAGCTATGCTGTGATTGTATCTACACATCGACATATGAAAGTCTTTTAACTGAGCTATATCTCTAGTGAGCGATTCTTACAAAAGAATCTGATAAGAAACTTATAAGAATCCGGTACGACTCGTATAAGAATCTTATTAGATTCTTACTGAATTCTTACATAAGAAGTCTGCACGAAAATGACAAGAATTTGATAAAAAGCAGATAAGGATCAGTTAAGAATCCTGTACGAATAAGAGGTCGCGAGGCATTTTCAAGTATGCCTTGAAATGGCAAGCCTTACCTACCTTGGAGAAACTTTTGAAAAACTTTCTGAGAAATCAGTGGTGGTTATATAGTATGTGCTTCTGCAAAATAAAACGGTGATTGGCTTTCAGTAAGAATTTTATAAGGAAGTGATAAGAAAGTGATAGAAGCGTCTTATCAAAGTCATAGTTCATTGTTATTTAAATCTTACCTAATTCTTATCGGATTCGTACGAAGTTCTTACCATTTTCGTGCGGACTTCTTATGTAAGAATCCGATAAGACTCGGATAAGATTCTTACCAGAAATAACGAAAAATGTTTGTCTAGGGATAACTTACAATATCAGGTTGCGTTAGCTGTAAGTGGAGCCCTACGTTTGTCAAGTAAAGAAAAAATTTTGCATTGTTTAGATTGGTTACCATTAGATAAACACTTTCTTCAACATAAATTTATTTTATTTTATAAAATACTCCTCCATATTTACCTTCGATCCAGACTTGTAGAGAAATATTGGATAAAAGTTTCTTTCGTTCTACGGAACGGTCTGTCTACAACAAAACACAAAAGAATCCAAAACTTTAGCTATTTATGTTAAATCTCTAAAAACACATATGCAGTTAAATGCTGATCTCTATCTAAAGCATTTATCTGATACTAATCGTTGCCAATGCGGCGAAATAGAAATACGACAAAATTATTTACTTAATTATCCTCGTTATATTTTCTCTAGAAATCATTTGTATAATAATTTACGATCCTTACTGAACAGCAATCCTCTTAGTTTGGCTCGTCTCTCTCTTAATGTATCTCTTGAGAAGGGCTCCTATATACTTGTAGTCAGACCGATGACCGATTACATAATTGCTACAAAACGTTTTAAATATTACATTAACCATACCAATTTGTTATGCTCTCTACACTGTTCTTAAGCTTTTGCTTAACTTCTGTACAATACCTTAAAATTTTAGCGTGCATCTTTTTATTTCTCTTGTCTTCTTCCTCAGATACTTTTTCCTTCTTTGCCTCTTATTTTAAACTAAACTAAACTAAACTAACATACATACACAGTAGGTCTGACTCATATTAATCACAAATAGCAAATGAACAAGTATCGATAACAAAAGAAAAGTAAAGTAAGTTTAAAAAAAAAAGATAACAAAGAAAAGACAGATAAGTGTATAACCGAGATGAGAGAGGTATGTGTTTTTAATATCGGTAATAACTAGATGATGTACTTAATAGATTTCATATCTGTTACCAAATCGTTGTCTGCTTTTAGCCACAAATAAGGACTCCACATATCTAAAAGAAAATATGGACTGCTAATGTCTGGTTGGTTTATATAGAATAGAGAAAAGAAGAAACTAACAAAGGTCGCTAGTTTATAGCATTCGTTTTCCACATTTGAGTGACATAGCATTTCTCTTGTTTTAGAACTTACCTGTTTGTCATCTACGCTCAATATATCTTGCTTTTACAATTATTTCAGGGTTACTGATTTATGAAAAATTAAAGTCTGTCCACAAACTTGAGTTGTTTGAGTTCTGTCCTCATATGCATATAAATAATTACCTGAAACAGCTGAAAATTTTTATATAAATTGCAATTATAAGTTGACCCGATATAATTCCTGTTATCGGTCCAGTCTTGATAGAGGAATCCCAAATCTCAAAAAAAATTAAAAAAATCGAACTGCGTAGACAAGAATTGAACCTGAGATCGAGTGACCTCAGGTTCAATCCTTGTCTACGTAGTTCCTTTTTTTCGTTCTCTGGTTTTATAACCACTAGGCCGCACGTTATTATGATAAGTGTTCTCTTTCCATTCATATTGGTGAAAATATCTTTTACAGAAAATATTTGAATTTGAAAAAAACTAAAATTAAATTTTTCGATGATTCAAAAATTTTGAAACTTGAATTTTAATATCAATCAACAGTTCGCATGGAGCTATATAAGAAAAGTCTTTTTTCAAGACTTGAGTTTAAAATAATTCAGACATATAAACCAAGATTTAAGAGAACTAAAACTATTTTACTAGACTATTAAGTCCAATATCATCAAAACGAACAAGTGTTAGAGAGGAAAGAAAATTCGCTCTCTAAGTAGGGTTTCTTGAGATGGATAAAGTGCGAATTTCACTGTATTTTACCCGGTTGCCTCGTCGGGAACGCGATGCAATTCATCTCAAGCTCAGTTAAAGATTAAGTTTAAAATAAGTGCACAATGTGTTCGATTAGGTGGTTGAAAAAAATTACTCCGTTCATTCTAAAAAATTGGATCCTATCAAAACAAAAATTACTCTGAAAAGTTAAAAGCCATTTCTTTTTTTGGTTAACAGCTAAATTTGTAGAGTTACTCCATAGAACTTCCCTCATCTGCCAAAGTTATATCGAAAATCCCGTAAGTACACAGCAATCTTATTTACGCTTGTCAATTCTCTTTTTCAATTACTGTGTACTTATTCTGAATTTATCATTCAACTTATTCAATTTTTTGTATCAGTTTTATATTAGCACGTGCGTTCACTGAAAAAGGAAAATGCAGTTTTTCTTTCGTGTTCTTATGTGATATCGTGTGTTTTGTCTTATATCTTTCGTGTATGTGTGTATATCTGTATATATATATACAACTATATACAACAATCATCCTTACGAAAAAGGAACGGTTTCTTTCTTTTTTGATACATTTCGTTCCCATCATGGAAGTCATTTTGTAACATTTCACATTATAAAAGTCTTGCGAATTTTACAGTAAAAGAATTTTTCGTTGTAATGGAGATAAAGATTATATAAAATTTTTTCTTCAATCTACTCATCATATGTCATTTTTTCACTAAATTAAATAATTCTTTTACTGTAAGACTCGCAATACTTTTTTCGAAGAGCAAACGTTAAAAAAATGACTTCTACAATCAAACCTTACAAACTACTCTGTCAAAGATTGTAGAATAAATATTCTTAAGTCGGCACTTCCAACTCTTATTCTTGATGAATTTCTTCGTAAAACTATCAAGTATTTTTATGTTTCTCAGCAGGGCCGCAAATAGAAAGAGAACATTAGGGGGACGTAAAACAAAATTTCTCTTTGAGGTAGTGTGAAATTGATATAAAAAGTTTTTATGCGAGGAATAATGGATAAACTAAGAATAGCTTTTTCAATTATTCGGAGGGTGCGCACCCTCCCGTTATTCGCTTCCCTGGGTATCGTGTCGATAGCCGGCCCTCTGGATAGATTTGGAGAGGAATTTATCGTAGAAGAGGAGAACAGTTTCTATTGTTGGATGGAGAGTTATAAACAGAACAGCGGTTTGACGGCTGTGGATCAGAGTTGGTACTGGTCTAAATATTAGAGACTGGGTCGGGCACGTCGATCCAAAATTCTCTAAAAATCGTTGAAAATCCTTGAAAAGTTTTGTCAATCTCTAAATTCTCAAACAATCACTGGGAATCTCAAACAAGTGCATGACAATTTTATATTAGATCAGTTGAGTCATAATTGGTTCCTTTAGAGATTCCCAGAGTTTCCAAAGATTTCTTAAGATTCTACGAATAGGAACTCAGCTTTTTCTCGCTTGATTAATTGAGTCGAATACTACGTCATTTTCTTCTTCTACGTGAAAATCTTTGCATCGCCTGCTATATAACAGTTACCATAATGTCCACGACTGTGATTTTTAAATTTTTCTTTATCAATCAATTTTTTTCTTTCGACTTTGTTTACAACATTTAACAAATAAATAAAAAATGATTGCTCCAGGTATAACAATGTAAACAATCACTAAGTCAACCATAAACTGCTGATAGAATGGTAGTGTACTCTGGAATGGCGCATAGCGATTTAAATCACCATTTAATTTGACTAAGAATTCAATTTCTTTCACAGCTTGTTTCACACCACCAGCATGTTTCATTTCAGCTGACATGATTCGAACTGCGTTCTCGAACGTACTATTCCTCCACATTATTAACAGTTTTGTTGTTACGTCGTTAGCTGAAAATGTATAATCATGAAAATCAACCGGATTCAGAAATGATTGTAATAGAGATGGTGGTTTAAATAACGATTGCCCGACTCCAGATTGCTCAATTGCGATTGCGTTGAAAAATTGATCAGTCTGTAACGGCAAGCATAATATAGGCTTCTGAAAATACAGTCCTTCTCCAGCTGAACCCATACCACAATGACTTAGAAATAAATTAACTGACTTTTGTTGTAAAATCCATTTTTGTTGAACAAATTCACGTTCAATTTTCACCCGTTGATCGTTCAACAAGACACGCCGATATTCATTATTCGTTATCTCATTCAGTACAATTTGATATTTATCATAATTGATATTACGAAATGCTAATAAGACAGAAGCAGTATCTGTTTGTAAAAGAAATGCCGCTAGACCCGTGATCAAATTTTTCATTCGATCGAGTTCAATTATACCAGTACTACCAAAAGCAGCATAAACCATAGAATTCGGAGGTTTTGATTTGATCCATTTTGTAAGATCATTATCAGTATTATCGATTGTTGATTCATCTACATATGCTCCAAGGTATTTAGTCCAGTGATGGGAAGACGATGGTGAATAGAGTGTTGGTGGCAAATTAAATAATTGTAAGCATTTGAATTTTGTTAATAACAGATTTTTCAATGTAAAAGTTTCGTAAAATGGTCCTGGTACTTGTGGAAATGACTGAAAAATAGTGTAGAAGATTGTTTTCAATTGTTTGAAAGCGGACATTATAGCACGTAAAGTAAAAGCAACATTGTAAACACGATATTTCCATTTAGTTAACTGTGTTGATGATAATAACGAAAAACTGTTTGGTTGATTAAAATCAAAAAAATCCAATTGTATCTCCGTAAATTGTATTACACATGATGTCTTTGCTTCTTTGCAAAGAGCATTTATACCAAAGATCATTGAGCATCCAATGATTACATCAAATTGTTCTACCATTAATAGATGTACTGTCTTGTTCATGAGTGCATTGAGACTTATACCTAATCCTGGGGTCAAATAGGATAAATTATCAAACAACGAATGATTGGTAAAATATTCAAGTACTTCTTTTTCAGTTTTCTTTTGATCAATAAATGCATCTGTCGAATCATTTGAATATATAATACGAAATGACGATAGATTAGGATGTGATGTGAAGTTAACATAAGATTGGGCATACAATTCAGTGATAAATGTCACATTATGATTTTTCATGCTTTTTGCTAATTCAAACATCGGAACAACTAAACCAGCGCCACCGATACTAATCATCAAGACATTAAAACTCAACGATCCAGGAATGAACGCTAGTATCCAAAAGAATAACAAACGAAGGTACACCATAACACGTTTGATGAAAAGTACGTTATGTTGTAGAAGCGGAGAACAAAATGTGAAGGTCTTTTCTTATCAAATCTTTTTCTCCTCTGTGTTCTAATCTAATGTAAATATATCAATATATATTTAGATTCGGTAAAAGAAACCATAAAAAGTGATATATTGAAGATTATTTAGTGTTTCGAAGTATAACAGCTTATGTTTACAGCGTCATTCTTTTTTAATATAGGGTATTTGTGGGATCGCTATAGAGAACTTACAAATCGTGGGCATTTCGCAACTTGCCACCGTTGATGGTAAGAATGGAAGCATCAGTTTGTGATGTTTGACACTTAAATAATTCGACTCAGCTGTTTTTTTTCTCATGTCTCGTCATTGGTCTGATGTTCCACTACAGATCGCAGGCGCCAGTTCATCAGACTTTATGCCCAACTTTCTGTGATTTTGATTTTCGGCCTAATTTTTATCTTTTGAGCTATAAAAGAGACGCTTGTAAATCTCAAGCGGATGAGGTACTTCGAGTAGAGTGTCTATCGTATGTTCTGCTTTCTCTATCCTAAAACTGCACGATATGACTGAATTGAAATTTGGGATGGATTTAGAGAATGAACCAATAAAGGGTTTTCTAGATACCAGGAAACGATCATGGTGGAGACAATAGACTTCAATAAGCAACTGAAGTCAAAATCAGATCATTTTTCATCAAACTGGATACTTTTCAACGAACTTGACGGACTTGCAATGGAGGATCAGCGACTCATGTGTATCTCTATTCTATCCGACTACTTTAGTGTTTGTCGAATGTTCACGCTGAAAAATTATGGAGATTTGCACGGAGAAAGTAAACATTTCGACATACACATACATTGACTCAGTTTTTCATCCGGATTCCGAATATGATATTTGTTTAGTGCTGATAAAGTAAACTGAGAATTACGAGTAGAGTTCTGCCTTTTTCGCCTGACAGTTAGAAATAATGAATTTTCTTAGCACAAAAATGAGTCGCCCTTTCAAAGCTGAGCGTCAGCTTTAAACAAAATGAAAGGCTTTCGGCGGATCTGGCGCAGTCTAAATCACGGCTTTGTCTCTTAGAGGTAATTAATAAATTCTGTAGTTAAAGCGTCATCATACATAGATGTCACTAGCCCAGCCACTACGCTAGATAGAAGGAATTTTGTTATGTTATCTAGATAATTTGTCTCTTAGATACTCCACTTGCAAACAAAGCTGCAAAACTGCTTCAGGCTTTTAAATTGAGTTGGGAGTTCAAATTTGCAAGCAATCCTTGTACCTTGACTAAGAAATATTTCTCAAAACAAAACGAGTCATTTTGTAAAGAATTGAATTATCTATTCGACAGTGTATTTTTAAAATTATTTTACGAAAATTTCTAAAATTAAAGTTTTGAAAAATTTTAAATTTAAATTTTTAATCGAAAATTCAGTTGTTTTTCAAAATAAAGACCGAATTCGGAATCAGCACGAAAAACAACGTCTGATGATGGGTTCCTATCGATTTCCCGATGAAAAAAAATAATAAACTTGATCAGCGAAGTGTCGTGTTACGTGGACAAGCCGATTTACGTCATATATTTCAGCATATCTGGCAGTGAATGTATTAAGATATTTGATAGATTATTACTAGAATTGAATAAGGAAATTAACTCCATTTTATCACTAGGTGATATATCTCATTCTATAGCAGTAACCATTGTCAATCTCATAAATATCTTATGAAACGACATGTGTCTGATCGAAAGCAAACATTGAATTTAACAGCTGCTACATACGGGTGATCTTACTTTTATTGCTCTGGAACTCTTAATTGACAAAGCAATTGAAATAGAAAGCGAAAAAACATCAACAGTGGTGAGTGCCAATAATAACAGATCTGACTGATATTGAATCGATCACCATCGATCTAATGAAAATACTGAAAAATAAGCGGAATTGTTCTTTTATAATTATTAGTTAAACAAATCATTAACGAAAGTAATTTGAATTTATACAGTATTTGTTTACTAAAACAAAATAAGCAAGATCACTCAGTGATAACATGGCAGTCCTATAAACTGATTTTGGTAAAATGTTCTTGTTATCATCATGTTTGTATCAAGCATGGTTATTGTAGATTTTGATTCTGGAACTGTTTCTTCCCTAACTAAAGTATATCCATCGCTAATTAGTGATTGACATAGTAAGCAGAATAATCGCGAAGGCCGCATGGAAGTTCGTGTATATTCTCGTTGATGAAGTTTAGATTCTTCTGAAGGTTTTCTTATTCTAGTCTAATCATGAACCCTCCGCCTCTATTTTGCACGGACAACTATGATCTACGGCTCTTAGGTACAAACTTGTACTTTTATATGCATCTACAGGCAATGACGAAGAGGTTAATTAACTTTGATTGTGTTTTCGTTGACGTGGAGCAATGAACGTATAATTTGACGTGAAAATGGGCTGAAGATATTAAATTATCGTAAGTATTTGCCGTACGTATAACGCTTATTCTTAAAAAAGCTTTTGATTCAATGTCACAAACTATGAGATCTCATTACACTATGCATCATTCTTTCACCAAACTGTCGTGCGTTGACAATCATTCATAAATCGTGAAGGATATTTTTTCTTTTTTCACTTTTTATCCATCATATCGGGTGGCCCAGATAAAATCGGACACTTTCATTCGGTGTTCATGAGGCATTGTTCGGTAGTCCACAGAGTTGGTTCTAAGCTCAATCGGTAGAGAATTGAATTCTCAACAAAACTTGCTATTTAAATCTCTGATAACAGTTTTGTCGTTTGAGCACTATTCAAAATATTGAATAGTGCTGAGTTGCCTGACTGCGACAACCTTTTGTCGTCAACTTTTTTGAGATTTTTAGCCCATTATCTAAGGTTCAATAGTTAATTTATCTACGTAGATAGATAGAGAATTTTGTGCTCTATCGGTCTCACTTCTTCACAACTTCATACAATGTTTCTGCTACACCAGCTAAAATTATAATTAGCTCTCAACCGATTTTTCAATTTTTTCAAATTAAATTAATTTTTTTAATTAATGGTTTCAATTGAGAAACTTTGTTTAAATATGAAACGATGCCGAATTTAAGTCTGCGTAAGAAAATAAGACTAAAACCCTGGATTCACAACATTTTACTGCTTTTATAGGCCAAAAACTAAATTCTGTGAAAAATAGGTTCAAAACTTAGATTTTATTGGATTTGTCAGTTTTTTGCACAGACAAATTTTCTTTGAAGACTTAACTGTAAAATTTCGAAAAATATGTGAGAAGATGCAGAATTTTCCGATAAATCTTCTGGTATGTTCAAAATTCTTATGAAATCTGTTTTTGGATCCAAACAAATATTTTTCTATTTTCAGTGTGTCGTAGTTAGACAACTCAGCACTCTTCAATATTATGAATAGTGCACAAACGACAAAACTGTTATCAGAAATTCAAATAGCAAGTTTTGTAGAGAATTCAATTCTGTATCGATTGAGCTTAGAACCAACTCTGTGGGCTACCGAGCAATGCCTCATGAACAACGAATGAAAGTGTCCAATTTTATCTGGGCCACCCGATAATCACAAAAAGACGAAAAAATCTGTAAATAGAAAACACGTAGAAAACGATGGTATATAGAAAATAACAACAACTAAGAAATGAAATGCAATATGTTTTTTTAATTTTTATAGCACAAAACCGTACTGGAAGGCACATTTCATGCTCAATTTACGTTTTTTTGTGAAAATCAAAAACACATTGAGTTAATTGTCCTTGTGAGCTGGTAAAGTGTTATTCGATAGGTGCGTCTCAATAAAACAACAAGGAAAGTAATAGAAAAATGGAAGACCCATAGAATAAAAAGAACATGAGAAGCGACGACAATTTTTCTGTTCGCCACAATTGCGCTCATCGCCCGAGCGAGAAAGACGACTCGCGCTCGTCGCTCGAGCGACTGACTTACGAATAGCGCTCGGTGTCCGAGCGTTCGCATGTCATTCCTAATTTAAATAAAATTCTCTGTAGTTTTGTACAAAAAATGTTTAAACAATTGTTTATTTGCTGTTCACTTATTATATAAACAAAAAATATATTTTCTTCTATTAAAAGAGTAAAATAAATGTCGTACTAGGTTTGGAGCGAAATCTACACAAGAAAGCAAATTTTTTACATATTTTGTGAAAGTTGTTAACTCACTCAAGAAGAAACAATTTTCTCACTACATTTTAATAATATGCAGTGCATGAGCGCGCTTGTGCACTGCATATTATTAAATGTATTCGAGCGACGAGCACGCTCGTTAAAAAGCGCTCGAGCGCGAGCGCGCTCACCTTTCTCTCCTCGAGCGCTCGATTCGCTCCATTCGTACTCGCAGATAAAACTTGATTTCATTATCTATTTTGGCCACAAGCATCGCTTACCCTTCGATTGGATGGATTGATGATTTCTAAGTGTCTTCGAAGTGACAAATCAATTCAATTACAGATACATGCTCATCCGTTATAGTACTGCTTGAACAACTTAGCCAATGCTATACTTAATCCCAATTACAAATAGTCCAAAAGGAGTGCCTATATTTAGAAATATTTTCAAGGGAAAAGCATTAGGCATAGGGATGCTGCATGAAAAAGTTCCACTTTTATTTGACCTGAATCGCTAGTTCAAATATAATAAACCTCAGTACTTTTCAAACTATGCTATTTCTAATGACAGTCTCAAAAGAATTTCAAAAATTCATCCAGTAGGACTTTCAGAAAACGTTTAGGTAGGGGTTTTGAGTAAAAACATTCCTATTCGGGGCAGTTCTAGGTTGAAATTTTTTTTAAAAATATGATCTTGTATAGGATTTTTTGGACTATATTTAAAAAAAAGAATTATTGAAAAACATTTCGTTTTCTCACTGTAAAATTTAATTTCTTTTAAAACTGAAAGAATTCTAAATTTTTCCAAAGTAACTACCATTCCATTTTCAAACATATCATTCGAAAGAGCATAAAAAACTAAACGAACGTAGGGGTTTAGCAAAGCTTAACCCAAACTCACATCAGGAAGATCTGTAAGAAGTCTCTATAAAAGCGTCAAAACTTTTCTGGAATATATCTGAACATGCCATACGATAGTCTATTCAGTTGTGAGCAAAACGTCCACAATACTTCATAACTGTTTTTCGCTAGGATACAAGGTTTTTACGAAAAGCTCAGCAGGAAGCTAACTTTAACCATCATGTATGAATGGTATTTAATAGAAGCATATATCCTTGAAATCAAGAACATGGTCTCATTAACACCTAAATTATTTGAAAAAACATTCATTTCTGAGCACATTATTTCGCACTGGTCTGCCATACACCACCACCAACTACGGTGAAACTTTCAGTCCATCGTTGAGTTCGATCGTTAAACCAACGATCAAACCAATACCAACCATGGTTGTGGTGCTGCCGACACAGCCACAGACAGTTAAATAAGCGGCATTCTTTTCCACCCATGGATGGGTCGCATATCGAAATACAAACTGAAATGGTCGAAGTGCCTTGAGAACAAGTTTTAAAACAGAAAAATCGTTGTTGCTTGTCACTTAATGGTACTGATCTTGAGTTTCAAGAAGCTCAGAAAAGTCTTGCTGACTACTCTAGAAAAGATGCGTCTTAAAATAAGACGGATGGAAATCAGCGGGTTTTATTTCAAGATTAATAAATTTATGTCTTATTTTTCATAGTGGTTCGAGTATTGAGATCGTATCATCACACTTGGTTAGAACTTTCGGTCTAGCTGATATCAATACGTTATACGACCAAAATGAAGAAATTCTTAGAGCGTATTTTCATAAAATCTTCTGTTCTTTATATAGTCGACGGTTCTTCTTCGCCTTGTGAGCGATGTTAAACGCTCGCTTTTAGCAAGGCTTCGTTTTCCCTTACCACCTTGCAGATTACACATGTTGATTGTAAATCTGTTTTAAAAAAACCAGATGTCGTTCATTATGTTTAGAGAATGTGAATAATTCGTTTTATAATGACAAACACAAACCCCGAACCGAAATATTTGGCTATCAAACAGAGGCCAGGTGCATTTCTGATTATTAATAGTTCGGTCGTGTAAGAAAAACATACTTAAGACCACCTCTCATCAGAAACAGTATTTCTTTTATAAAAGGCCGATAATGAGCTCAGCACTTCGTCAGATAACCAATGCTGTCTAGTGTCGCAATCCAAAGCTATTTCGTCTCTATCGAAGAGATATAAAAGTTCTTAAGAGAGAAAAGTTTAGCGCCTATTGTTGTGACACGTTCTTCCTTTAGTTTATTTGTTTCTATAATACAACAGTTCCTCTCAGAATCATTAATTTGTGTCTCTTTTCCTTCTATCTCTTTGTGTATGTATATTTGTGTGCCATGGAATAGG
>CAJNOQ010002677.1:0-23134 GCA_905250885.1 Didymodactylos carnosus | reverse complement strand
AGGCGGCTAACATCGCTATGAAGAGGAAGTAAGGACAAGAGATTGTATTTTTTCTACTTAAAACTGCCGATTTTGACTTTCACACAACGATATAAGAAGAAAGATAACGAAAGGCAAACTGTTTTCTGTTACGAATATATAGAGAGATTCTTTTTATCATAGACACGAAACGTTTTTTCATCGTAGGGTTGCATGTCTACTCGTCTATAAAGACAAAGATACAGACCACATAAATACATGACAGGAGAATATCAACTCTCTACTTTAAATAAAGAACAAAAACACAACGAGTTCGTTATTCTTCTCATCGCGCATGCTTTGATTCTTGCACGTCTGGAATGATATAAATCACACAAAGAGAAAAACATCACCTTCTAACTGAAAGAATCACGAAGAATACAGTGTTTTAACCCTGAAATAAACATAAAAGAGATAACACCAAGCTATCCTACTGGTTAGCTACAACTATAATCCGACTTCTAGCAGAAATGGAGCAAAGTCTAATGGTTTAAAGTTGTTTCAAAAGCCCTACTTCTTCGAATTAAATAGATAGACTAATTGTTGGATAAGTAAAGAACAATACATCCTATTTGAGTAATTGTACCCTGTTTTACTAGGTCTTGTCTTCGAGAACAGAGTATAATACAAAATGAAGGCGGCTAACATCGCTACAACGATATATCGTTGTGTGAAAGTCAAAATCGGCAGTTTTAAGTAGAAAAAATACAATCTCTTGTCCTTACTTCCTCTTCATAGCGATGTTAGCCGCCTTCATTTTGTGTTATACTCTGTTCTTGAAGACAAGACCTAGTAAAACAGGGTACAATTACTCGAATAGGATGTATTGTTCTTTACTTATCCAACAATTAGTCTATCTATTTTATCCAAAACAGTCAAGATTTGGTAGTGAAACTCAAACAGTGAGAATGACTTCCGAATGTTCTAATCCTGACTTTTAGGCGCAAAATTTTACTTTTGCATTTTATTTGAATAGTAAACAGAAAGAATATGAGATCATGAAAAATGCAATTTCTCTTGCTTGCGTTATTATTATCCTGTGATCTGTTCTCGAAGACAATTGCCGAGTAAACAGATTGCAGTTTGGTCTAAAGGAAATTATGGCTAGAAAACTTTTGACGTATTTACACAGTTGAATAACTAAAAAGCCACATGTCGCTCTTTTTTATTCTTACATAATATATCATTCTACTGCTTATTTATTAAATACTACGCTTACGATAAGCGAGTGTCGAGGTTCGAAACTCGTCAGCGCTTAATTTTTATTTATTTCTTCTTTATTATACAGCAAATTTTATTTTTATTTTTTTTGCTGGAGTGTCGGCCATATGTCGGAGCCAAACTACTGCCGATGCACTCGGTTGACTATGAGCTACAAAACCCCACTAGTCTCAGATTGTCAACACCTCAAGAAATAAACCGCTTTAAGTTGATATGTTTTTTTGTGAATACAGTTACACCCATTCAATAATTTGAAAACAAAAGCGCAGAGCTGTTCCATAAAAGAAGTCATCAAGAACCATATATGTAATTTTAACGTGTAACGAAGGAAGAATTCGATGAAGTTTCGACTAGATTGCTTTTTTCCCTTCATCCGACAGACTGTGTCCAGGAAAGCACAAACGTATAGCGTTTGAATTTGATTTAAAATTGTTATATTCTTATTGTGACGGAATTGGGCTTGGTCCAGTTTTTTTGATTTAAACAGCTACAAAAACTATGCTTCGAAGAAAAACTTTAACCGTCAGTACAAGTTCGTAATCAATTCTCATTCTTATAGACTTTCTATTATAGTAAAAAGCTAGTGAAAGATTTTATGAATGAATTTTCTATCTACTCGAACATGCAGTAGCACCTGAGGGGACGTTTTCAGCTGTCAAAGCGCTTTTTCTATGAGGAAATTTTAATTTTTTTATAGGTATCACACATGGTACTACCGATCGTGGAATAAAAAGTCGGTCTCATATGCACACTGTTTTTAATATTGATGATCCAGTCAAAGTCAAAGGATTTGTAACGACAATTGAAATAAATTTTAGTGATGCACCGAGTGGTGCGCTAAATGCAAATCTTTGGTTATACATAATTAGTCGTACAAATGTTATAGATAGATACAATATAAAAAGTTCATATCAAATTCCTGTTAATAAAATAGCGGGGAAAACTGGTATTCAAAGATTTCCTCTTCCTGAAGCCGCGCTTATGATGGAAGCTGAAGAGTTTTTAGGCGTTGGCTTTGGTAGTTCTAGTGGTGATTGCTATAGTGTTTCGAACAGAAAAGGAATGTACCTGAATCAATCAAGTGTTGCGCACGGTGTACATCAATTTGTTCCCCGTAATAATGGGATAGCATTCAGTTTTCAAACTACAACAAGTAAGTGAAAGGTATCTTACATTAGCTTATTCTACTACCGTAGCAAGGAGGAATTGTAGGGTCCGTCCTCCGCCTGGACTTTTGAGGAAATTCCTTATTGGAAACAGTATTGATGATGAACGACCCAACAGTTTGTCCGTTATTAATCTTCTTCATAAACACATAGTTCATCAATGATGATTTTGCCAAATCTCTGAAGTCGAAAACATCAGTCGTCCCTTTCGCAAAAATCATGGCTACGGCTCTGTCTACTTGAGAATGGCATTTGAATGAGATTTTGTCCTTCCGGTGTTTTAGCTTGTAGTTTTGATATAATAGTATTTTATCATTCTATTAAGTTTAGCAATATCCCATGGCTCTCTAACAGATATTAATCATGATCGTGCTAATGCTAGCGGGAAAACGGTATTCAATACTGCTGATCAGGTAAAAACAGATGGATTTGTAGCATCCGCTCAAATGAATTTTTATACTGCACCAACTAAAGACAAAGCAGAAATTTGGCTTTATAATATTATTTCTACAAAGATTTCATACAAATATACCATAAGAACTAAGTATCGAATTCCAGTAGATCAAATAAAAGAAGAACCGGGTGATCAAACATTTATTATTCCGAAATATCACTTTAACGTGACAGTTGGATCATTCGTAGGTGTCGGTCTTGTTTCGGCGGATGGTGGTGAATTGTTTAATGGAGGCCGAAGTTCATGGATGTTGGACAAAGCAACTCTTAATCCGGGAACATACACATTTATTTCTCAAACTATGGTTGGTCTTACATTCAGTTTTACCGTTGCTACTTTTCAAGGTATCTCTAGTTAATTAATTTTGACTTTTCCGCAGTTTTCTTTGATATAACTAAATATTTTCAAAATATCTGATAATGCCAAAGAAAAAGTAATATATTATCTACCCTCATCTTTTTTTATAGAAATGACATATGGTACTACAAAAGAAAGTCTCTCCGTGGTCATACCTGATGATCGTCCAATAGTACAGTTCAATGTCTTGGATGTACCGCAAATATCTGGTGATGTAACAGCAGTTCAAATACATTTTGCTGTAGCACCAACTGCTGGTTTAGCAGAAATTTATCTCTATATTATTAGTGAAGGTGTTTTACCGTTCGCTCTTATTGTAACACAGAAATATCGTATTCCAGTTGATGAAATACAGGAACGTACTGGTATTCAAGAATTTGTTCTAAAACGTGGACTAAAGATAGGACCAAATGCTCATTTAGCTGTTGGTTTTGAGCGGAATGCTGGGAAGGCTTATGCCCTCGCCGGAGAGAGTCGATTTATTGACATTGGAAAGGCAAGTATCAATGTTGGTCATACAAACAATCCGAATTTCGTCCCGACCATTAAGTACAGCATATCGATGAGTTACAAAGTGACTGGTTTTAAAGGTAAATGAAACATGTTTCTATACTATAAAAAAAAGTATTATCGATTTTTAATGCCCTCATCCTATAGTTCTTCTGTAAATGGATGCGAAAAAAAGTCAGACCGTCATTAACGAAATGATGTTTTTGGGCTATTATGTGATTATGATACTATTGGTAAACCGTGGCTTTTCGCCATTTTAAAAAAGTGGTGAAAAAGCCACGTTAAAAAATTAACAAATTATATGTGTTATATGCATAGTAGTCCTTTCTCCAATTGTACCATAGGATCAATAAAACATATTATGTTTATAAGTAAAAGATTATATATTTTCAGCTTATACTTTCTTCGATAGAACTTGATTCATTCTACTAAATGAAGATAAAAAGAAATTTTAATTGTTGGACCTATGGTCTCGCGTCCCTGTTAAATATGGTATAAGCAATGTAAAAGGGTGATTATCGAGACATTTCGAGTGAACTTTAGCTTTTGATGACTCAGTTCTGCTTTCTCTGGGATCTGACTACGATAATTAAAATATGGGTGACAACTTATCATCGATATTAAAAACATCGAGTGTCTAGTACGAAGCTGTCTGATAATAAATTACGCGCCGTTTTAAAATACTTAGTGATTTATAGAGAACGACTAATGAGAATAAAGTGTTGCAAGCGATAGGATCATTAAAATATAAAAAACTAGAAGATTGCATTAAAGTGAACAAAGTAACGCTCATCTATAATTCGCTTGGGCCCTTGACTCTAGACGTGTTGCATATAGGGGTCATATCTCTATGGTTTAACGATTAAAAAATATTTTCTACTTTTTTCTGTTTTGACTAGCTTCTCCAGGCTGTTGAACAACCAATTTGTCGCATTCTGTTCACAAACGGTCGAAACAAGGGTTACGATACGTTACGACTAAGAGCTTATCGTCTTGTCTGATTGGTTCGCATAAAAGGATAACAACCCGGCTTTTTTCTTACTATATGATTCTTTATTTAACTGATGTTATAAATTCCAGAAGAAGAATACCCCGTCTTTCGGCGACCTTGCGGTATAGGATGTTGTCCGGAGACAGTTTCGTAAGCCCGATATCTTCCCTACAACTTACTAGCGGTAGCTTTGGACAGAAGGCCAGCCTACTGCTTGAGCTCCCCGTACACATTGAGTAACCACATACTAGCCATGGGGGCTGGTGTATGTCACAACGTAGTCAGCATGCTATCGGAAGGGTGATCCGAGGCAAATAATCGTTAATGACTTGCCCAGAGTCATTTCACGTCTGGTGGCGCCGAGGCTCGAACACAGTACCTTGAGGATACGTGCCAAACAACTTAACAACACAGCCATAGCGGCTCTATAAATTTCAGAGAGAGACAGATGGCGTCACTACACGAAAGAAAGTTTTGTAGCAGGTTTTACTAGTCGAAAGGCTTTCTTTGTCAGTTTAGAAAATGAACTTTTTTAGCCTTTCTTGTCTGCTAGACAATGTCGGAGTAAACTTTACTCCGACATTGTTAGTTTATGACTGCATAAAATAAGCAAAGTTTTCTCAGGTTATGTGCCAGTTTGTAAACGAAGAAAACAGATAAACTATTTTTACCCTCCCTTAGAGTTAGAGTTTTCTCAAAACGTTAACACTTTTGCATCTTTGGTTGAGCAAGCCCGGAGCCTACGTCTGAATTTTTGTCAGTGGACATTATTGGGCCCTGAAAACTTCAAAAAGTGTTTTATGTGTTGCTTTAAAACTAGTTTCTGAAAGAACGGGTTCTCGTTTCGAAACTTCACGTCTTCATATTTTAATCTTGGAGGACTCTTGCATCTTTTCAGTTTTTCAAGCTTTATCGAATTCTTCTTTAGAAATACATTTATATGTAAATGTATGTACTGAGTACTAGAATTTACTGCATGTAATGTATGTACTGAGACTCTCTGTGAGCAATTTGGCACAATTCCATCCCAAAATTTTCATTGTTCTTTCAATAACTGGACTTGTGCATTTTTTCGACGAAGCTTTACCTTTTACTTGAAAGAAATTCAACTGTTTCTTTCTCACAAAGAAACATTTTTTATTCAAGCATCTTTTAATATTTTTGTCAGACTTTTTTCTTTTGAGCGAAACTCAGCACGACACAGCTCACTTTCTGGCTTCCTGCAACTTATCGCAAAACAAAGAGCTGTTAGTTTAAATTAAGTACATGAAGTAACAATCTTATTTGTATGAAGCGATAAAATTCATGTTAAAAAAGTATGGTTTTGGTATGTCTCATTTTGAAATGAGAGTAACAAGAATAAACATTATGCATATTACGTTTATCACTTACAGAATAGAGTGGTATAAAAATAACGTTTTAATTCACAGATTGATCTATATAGTGTATAGGCACGTATTTTGTATCTTTTTCTTAGCCCTTATACTTTTGTGATGAAGTTTTAATTATATGCTCGATTCAGAAATATACAGATAGGAGATTAGAACACTTTGAGACAGAAATTTGGGGAAAGCGAAAAATGGTCGAAAGAAAAAAGGTCGAGGGAAAATTGGTCACCACGAAATATGACCGCTAGGAAATATAGTCGATTCGAAAATTAGTCGAGAAATTTGTAATAAAAGATGAAAAGTTTTTTTAAACAAAAGCTCGAATGTCAAGTGTAAAGGTAAAATTCACACTAATTATATTAATACAATGATGTTATACGAAACTGATAATTGAGACAAATAAGTTAGACAGGTACAAAAAGGAAAGTATAGAGTTTATAAATTATGAGCAAGTCCTTCTAATTTTTGTAGTAATGTTAGATGTGGATGCGTGATTAAATGAAGCAAACGTTTACTATAATTTAAATACTTTTACTTGGTTCAACTTTTTGACCAGAATTAAGCTTAATCAATTGACGATAAATAAAATGTTCTTCATTCTGTAGACTTTCAATGAAAGCCCAAAGGGTAGGATACTGACATTGAATGATTGAGTTAAGACGACGATGCCAAGCTTCAACTGAATTATTCATGCGCATTGAAAGATCAGTTGTTCGTTGATGCATGTTCCAGAATTCAACTGAAAACATAGATTTGGATCGTCCTTGTGACCGTTGTTTGCCTATATAAGTGTCTTCAAAGTAATCAAGTAGTGGATGAAGTATTGGTGGTGATGAATTATAAAGATCGTCAAAACCTTGACTAACATCTGCTGGTTGAAGAAATGCAAGAGCAGCAATTTTACTGACATTATGTGCAAATACAGGATCTTGTTCATAGTTTGTTTTAAAACCCAATTCCTACAGAGAAGAAATGAAGTGTGAATATTTGAATTATCTATCAGATTTAATTACTCACTTGAACTTTACGTTAATATTTTTTGTAAATGGAAAAAGCAACCCGTCATTGTTGAAGGATTTGTTGTCGTTGTAAAACTACCTGCGAATGCATTAATGGCAGCTCTCTCAAAATCTGTGATTATGGATTTGGGATTCCATAGTGGACAAAGTTCTGCTAATTCAATAATAAGACGTTGATATGTTTGCTGATTCTTATTTGGTGCATGTTGATGCATTATTACGTCATTGTTGACTAATAATTTGAGAACAGAGAAATATCTGCTCCTTTGAAGTAATCAACAGATTCCTAAGTAACTTCGGTCTGTTCTTTTTTTTTTGTATCTGTTTAACTTATTCGTCTCAATGAAAGTCTTTTCTTCAAAAAAAGCTTTTCATCTTTTATTACAAATTTTTCGACTAATTTTCGTAGCGACTATACTTCCTAGCGGTCATATTTCGTGGCGACCATTTTTCGCGGCGATCTTTTTTCTTTCGACCATTTTTCGTAGATCCAAAAATTTAATCATGAATTATCATAAAAGGATAGAACAGTTTATACTACGAGTTGAAAGGATTTAGAGGGTAAGTGGGAATGCAGAAATAAAATTGCTGTGTAAGCGTTTCGGATTCAACTCCTGGCTACGAGTTCCTGAAGAGAAAACTAGGTAAAACATGATGAAATCAGCGTATCAGCTGTTTTAAGCGAAGCTTTTCAGAGATTCAGAAGGAATTTTTCTTCAATTGAAAATTTTTTTTCTGGTTATCTCAGATTTCATTAGTTCACCATGAAAAAATTTCTTGCATTTCTTGAAGTCAAGATTATGACTAAAAAAATGTTCACTAAGATCATCATCTAGTAACAGAATTAGATTGTCTAGGAGGAAAGTTTTAAGCATTATACTCTCACAATTCAGAATTTACTAATACTATTTCTTTCTAAAGTGCTTCTAGGTATTGCATATAACTTTTTGGCATAAAACATTTTACTGTATTTCTGTGGGGTGGTTAGAGGCTTCAAAGAAAGACGCTTGTTCAATAGCGGAAACAACAAAGGACCGTTTTCCGCTTGTTTCAAATCTCGTTTTTGTTGCGATTCTATTATTAAAATTAAAATTTTTCAAAGAACCGGTATGTGAGAAATAAAAAACATCACGAAAAGGTAATTAGTCTGCTATCTCAGAAGCCAAAATTTGAACAAGAAACATTTTTGAAGCAACAGATAAGTCTCAATGAAATGGTTGTAATTTGTGTGCGGGATTACTTTATACGTCATTGGGATCAGCATAGATAGTTCTTCATTTTGATACAAGATAAAATAACGTTTCATTACATTGTTTTCATTAGAGTTCTAAGAAAAAGTTTTGACCTTTCATCCAGATAATTAAAAGAGGAACAAGTTACTCAGATTTATAACGACCGTATTTAGCAGTCCTTTCTCTGGAATTTTAAAAATATAAATTGTAGTTGACCACCGAACATCAAGCTTTTGTCAAAATAGTATAACTTGACAATAAAGGATAATATTATGCAACGGCATGGAGTATAAGAGTTCATCCTGTCAAACATAAATGGAAGAAATACAGTATTTTATTTTTGAAATGTAACGTTACAATATATTTCGCGTGCTGTAATTAGCGACGGCTTACCTCCGATTGAAGACCCTGCATATAATACTTCAATATAGAAAATTATTACCTTTCTAATGGCATATGATTTTGTTTGTATAAATTATTCTAAAAGTGTTTCAACGGTCATTGTTTGAAAATCGTATCATAATCGCACGAGGATCACAAAACACTAATTCATCCATTAAAATCTAGCTATTTTTAGAAATAATACTTTTGAAATCTATATACGTCTAGTTTATCAGAGTATGATGGAATTACATATTTGGTTCAGGAAACGTCAGTATCATTAAAAGAGGAATATGGGCCGATGTGGATTCCTTTTTCTGTGATATTTTTCACAAATGCTGTAAAACAAAAATGTCGTTCCTGGAAGTCATAGGGTCTTCTACTTTTTATTAAGGCTTTTAAAAATTAAAAAGGGGCTTCCTCTTTAATATATAATAAAATAAATTTTTAACAGTATACTATAAGCGGTTTGCATGCTGTACAGTATTTTATCATCAGGTTGAATACAAAAAAAGATGTTTAAAAAATTTAGGAATCCTAAGCTCAAATGTTAATAATACTATAATTGAAGTTTTCTCCATAGAGGAGCTTTTTGAAACTACGCTTTTTAGCTTTGATACTGAATGATCCTTTCCTTTTACACTTTTATTAATAATATTTTTTTTTGTTTCTTGTTTAGGATTCCAATATGGCTCTGTTGAGGTTAACCGTGAGAGTCAGCACGGGCATCTTAAGCCTGCTAAGGTTAACGGATTCACGGTGTTCAATAAAGTCGACGCAGCTAAGACTCCTGGTTGCGTACGAACGATTCAAATATTCTTTCATGAGGTATTACAAGGTCGTTCTTCATCTATTTTTATTTATACGATTAGTCACACTGATCATAAAATAATAAGTAAATATCAAATTCCATCTAATGAACTACCTTCGGGTCTTGGTCTACAAACATTTATTATACCAAACAAACCAGACGGGCAATGCAGTCTGTTCGTCGCAATTGACGACTACTTGGGTGTTGGTCTTTCTGGTGCTGATTGTATTCTTAATTCCACAAAGCGGAAGATGTACGTTTTAGGTACAGATCTTAAAGTTGGATCAACACATAAGTTTGTGGAATGTGGATGGAATGTGGATGGTGTGACAATGAGCTTCTTCGTAGAAGCACTTGCCGGTAAACTAATGTATACATGTAATGCATTCTTTCGGGTAGAGAAGTGTGAATTAATGTCGATTGACACTAATTAGCAAATAAAAGAAAAGACAGAAAAATAGTTTTTTTCGCGTTTTACATAGCGAATTGAATGCATTTACTTCTCTGTCTTTCTACGCTCAAGCCAAATCTTTACGATAAACAGGAAATGGACACGAAAATTAATTTTTTCTCGAGCAGATGATGTGCGCAAGACGAAAAGATTTCAGGATATATACTTTGAAGTGTATTGTACGAACGGGAGAAGTTTGAGGCAAATCTAAATAAGTACACTCTTCCACCTTTAAGAATGCTAAATTAAGCTTATAACTCCACCCCGTCATGCACATTAGACTCTGAAATCCAGATACTCACATAGATCGGTGCTGATATGGTGCTTGCTTATTCTCACAGCTCACTACTGAATAGTGTTCGATGGTGATCAATGTTATCGCCCATGGTCAGATGATGTACATGACAAGAAGAAAACTAAGCTCTAACGAGAGAAGTACCCCAAGTTACAAATCGCTTTCTGATAGAGACACTTTTTGTGCGATAACTTTTGACGTTGATCACGGATATGCTCTTAAGCCTCCCTTTGATGGTTTTCTGAAAATCGGCTCTCTGAAGATCCGCTATGAATTCTCAGCTCAACAGATTCTGCAAGTGCTAGATTGTAGAGCAGATCAGGTTACCTATGTGGAAAAGATTTGTGATCTAACGAACGAATTTTAGCAGGGATACAACAGTTTGCGTATACAACAGGATACGATTGAAAGAGCCGACGTATTGGATTAGAAAGTTTTTTTATTTCTATTAAAACTCGTTCGTTAGATCATAAACATTTTCCACATAGGTAACCTGATGCACTCTACAATCTAACACTTGCCGAATCTGTTCAGCTGAGAATTCATAGTGGATCTTTAGAGATCCGGTTTTCTTGAGAGAACCATCAAAGGGAGGCCTGAGAGCATGAATGAATATCAAATCTGTAATCAACGTCAAAAGTTATCGCACAAAAAAGTGTATCACCAGAAAGCGATTTGGGGATATTTCCCCCGTAAGTCATGAAAAATGTGATTCTCATAACATTTGAAGTGACTTATTTAAAAGCTTATTTATCGAAATATCTTATCATTCGGTATTGGGCCAGATTACGCTGTTAGAAGTGTGATTGAGAAAGCTTATTCGTTAAATTTTTAGAGTCATGATTAAAAACTTTAGATAACGAATAAAATGTAAATGTATACACTTTTAGGTGCATATTCTTCTCCTTTGATTATTGCTACGCCGAGTGGTTTTCCTGACTGTGCAACAATGTTTAACGATGCATCTCATGTTGGTACAGTCGGGTTAACTTACCCAATCAGAATTGTAGTGAAAGCAAATTTTTATATACCATGTACGATACAATTCTTTTACAAAAGTAGTTCAGGTGGAATAATTCAAGGTCCAGAACATGGTCGCGTTTACGATAATTGTAAGGCACACACGTTTGAATTGGAATCTCAAGATCGGATTACAGGAGTTGAAGTTAGAACTCACTTGTTCAAAGAGCGTTACTGGGTGATTCATTACATTAAATTTACAACAAATACAGGAAAGGAAATGTCGTATGGTCTTCGTGTCAATACCAACGACTCTCGTGTCAAACTATATACTGAACGATATAAAGGCTTTCATTTATCCTATATTAGTGGTTTTAAACGAGATGAATTATTAACAGGCATTCAGTTTCATTGGATAACATCAGACGTTCAATATGTTTCGACACAAATAAAATATCAATTAGACCACGCTATAGCAAGCGCAGGTTTACAGCCACAGAGTATTATTCGACATGATGTTACGAATTGTGCTGATGTACAACAGGAAGTTAGTGCAGAACTAGAAACAAAGGCCTTTACTTCGAAATCATGGGAGATTAATGTCGGATTAACAGTTGGTACTGAAATTAAATTTTCAGCTGGTATACCTGTAATAGCAACAAACCAAGTAACTGTTAGAGCTGAAACTAGTTTTAGCTATAAGTATGGTCAAACAGAGACAAAAGAGGAAACAGTTAAACGGACACTTAAAACTAATGTGGCACCAAAATCATATCAAACAGCAACAATGGTAGTGATAGCCGGAACAATAGAGGTACCATATACAACACATTTAAAAGTCGTATATGCTGATGGAACAATAGTAGAGCAATCAGGAGTTGGTGGAGTATATAAAGGTGTTAATGTTATTGACTCAAAAGTAACATATAGTCCAACCTGCCCGGTCACGCGAGATAGATGTACCGATAACAAAGAAATTAGAAATTAAAAGATTATTCATCATTAACAGCACTTAAGATCACAAAGATATATTGTACCGTGAATCAAAGGAGAAGGAAAACTCAATCATTGACAAAATTCTTTTCCAAATTTCTATTTTTCACTAAGCAATAAAATTTCCTTATAATTCTCTTTTTGAATGTTCTTTCTATTGCAAAGAGTTAAATTTTTTTTGTATAATAACGAACTTACTCAAATTCTAATGAACTTTTCTATAACATTTAACAGAAGAAAATATTCTTCAAACTATCAGGCTAAGTAAACCACCTTTTTTTAGAATTCAATAATCACTCAGCTGACCAAAAGTCAAATACGAAAGAACGTTCTGTAAACAACGAAAACGCTTCAAATTCAGTGCTTTTCATTCATACAGATTCTCATTATGACGGAAGTAATCATTCAAACAATGATAGATGACACAAAACAGATGTCATGCAAGTAAGCATGCATAAATTGCCGTGTTAATAAAAGAATCTGGACCTTGTGTTCTAATTGCATAATGTGTGTTTTGTGTCATCTATTGTTGTCTGAATGCTTACTTTCGTCATTCCGATGCTACTTCCGAAAAAAGGGCCTATTAAATCACGAGAGAAGAGCTTACTTCCGCCATAATGAGAATCTGTATAAATGAAAAGCACCGAATTTGAAACGTTTTTGTTGTTGACAGAACGTTACTTTTTTTAGCTCTAACAACTACAATGGATCTAATTTTCTATGCGTAGTACGCACTGGCGTTTATTTAAAAAACCTATAATAAAGCTCATTTTGCATGAAGATCAAAACTGTTATGAATGTTGTGACAAATTTCACATTAAAAATATGTTTTTGTATTATGAATACTTTGGACAGGAGTGCTCTTTCGTGTTCCAGCGGTCGTGCTAGGTGGCCATATGGCTTATAAGTATTATAAAAATTCAGAAAATGTTCAATGGTCAGTGATGAAATATTATGTTTTGGCGTCAAAATTTGAAACCGTTTCTCTAAATAAGTGGTTTTTCGAGGAAATATTGTTTACAACAGCGATCAACTAAGAATTTATCAGTCTAAAAGTTTCTAGACATTTGGTACATGAAAGCTGTTATTTAGTTAATACTATTATATATTCTTTATTATTATGAAGCAGTGCGAAGCGAATTAGTGTCAAATTTTCTACCATTTGGAAAAGACTACGGTGATTTGACATTGATTCGCGGTGATGAAAATATCTCATCACCCGTCTATACATCAGTTCGGTTCCCATTTTTCGATTTTCGCCTTGATGACATCAAACTGCAAACGAACGGTCTCATATTGTTTGCCACTCAGACGCATTTTAATTTCAATTTTATACCGAGACCATTTCCCGTCAGAAGCTTGGTCTGTATCGCATCTACAAGCTCGACTGGGCATTTGGTCATCATCCCGAGAGACCACAACAATATGCCCAAGTAGGATTTGATTCAGGTGATGGAAAAAGATTCTATGTGTTACCAAAATCCTATACGTCTCAAATTTCTTCAATAATAAATGACTCGAACGTCAACGTTCCTGGCCAATTTATTTTCGATACAGCAGGGCAAATTGCAAATGCCGACTGTAATACGAAAGAAGGTCTCTTAACAACACCATTTCGTGGATCCATTTTTGATGGATATGATGTTAGAGTTCACGGTGTTGGTTTTACTGAAACAACGTACAAAGTAATGATTGAGGAACAGACAATCGACTTCTGTGAAGTAGCGTCGGTGTACATTACGTGCATTATGCCAATGCTTCTGAATGCCGGAAAAAACACTGTAAAGGCATTCGACAGTAATAGTAAGCTCAGCGGTACAACTGAATTTATTTCATTGAAGCCAGAAGAATATTTAGAATTAATTTTAGTTAATTCTGCTGAATTGGACAAACCAATAGATCGTTAGACACAATGAAAACACGACGATTACATTAATATTTCAAAATAATCCGTTAACATTGAATTATCTGTTTGATATTGTAGTATACGATTATCGAGCTGTCATCATAAATGAGACATTACCCACCAATTTAACGGTTAGACATATTGAACTAAATACACAAGCTAATATAACGGAAATTGGAAACTATACAGTCGATTACAAGTACGTTCTGAGTATTGATAAACTTGACAGTGTTGATAATACAGTTCACATGATAACAATAAGCTTTGAACTATCTAAAGTACAATCAACACGTGTATTATGAATACTTTGAACAGGAGTGCTCTTTGGCGTTCTTGCGGTCGTGCTAGTGGACATATGGCTTATAAGTATTATAAAAATTCACTAAATGCAGACTTTTATATTCGGTGGACGAATCGACAGCCTATTCCAAGCGCATCTACATATAATATACCTCCATGTCCGTGTGAAGTTAAACCGAGTTTCGATAAAGAGTTCACAGAATTCGATATTATATTTGAGCAGAATGGTGCATGTAATCCGATTTCGGCACCAGACTGCACATACCACAAAGGCGCTAAAGGCTGTTATCGTGCCGGTTACGAGTCTTCTGGTGCTGGAGCACAATGTTGCTATCGAGATAATGGTCAATGGGAAGATAATCCCTTCAAGGGTGCCGGAACTATAGATAAATATTATGGTTCTGGCCTCAACATTGGTCAGTATTTCGGTCATTTCATAGACGATGTTCTACCATTTGAAGCCTGTTGCAAAGAGATCACCTCGACTTTATGTGGCAATTACTTTTGTAAACGTCCACCGTCAACCACAGGTAAGTGTGAAAATCCGACACCACCACGTCCGACCGGTGGCAATTGTGATCCCCATTTCACGACACTTGACAGTTTTAACTATACGTTCAACGGATACGGAGAATACACTCTTATTCAAACAACCGTTTTACAAGTACAAGTGAGACTAGAACCAGTCGATGCTGAATCAGCTAGCAATCGTGCAACAGCAATTATGGCATTTATTATAAAAAATGCGAACTTTTCGACAGTGCAGTTTGAGTTATTCCCATCTTTAAATACCACTGAAATAAGGGTGAACAGTCGTCTACTAGATTTGGATCGAGCTCCAATTCTGCCTTCGACGAATAATTTCGACAATGACCAATTCTTGCTAACAAAATCGAATCTAACCATATACAAGATAACCTTTGCAAATAATATCAGTTTTATTATTCATATCTGCGAACAATATGATTTTTTAAATCTACTTGCATTATTACCACCACATTTACAATATCAGGGTTTACTTGGAAATATGGATATGAACAAGAGAAATGATTTAGTTTTTCCTAATGGAACCATTCTTGACTCGGATAGTAGCGAACAGGCTATTTTCAAATTTAGTGAGTCGTGGCGAACGATCGAGCGAGCGTCTATCTTCTACTATTTGAGTAATGATAAACACGCTAATCATCAAAATGTGACATATCGACCAACATTTACACAAAAGCTATTCCAAAAATATCAAAATACGTCTCGATTTACAACGGCTGAAGAGAGTTGTTATCATCTTAAATCGACAGTGATTCAACGCCAATGTGTTTACGATATTTTAATTACAAATGATGTCACAATGAGCGAAATGCACACAAATTTTCAATCAAATATCCAAGAATGGAAAGAATTTGCTGAGTTCGTCGAGTTTCAAAGTCAACTAACAACGCCTGATTTTGCCGTAATTACAACAAACGACGAGATTACAATTCTGACGTCAAATGTGCCAATAGCAACGCCATTAGTCACAACGATATCTGAAGGGGAAAATGTTACAGCAGTAAATCAATTAAGTACACATAGCGATGCACCAATCGGTCATTACAATAACGGCTTATTTTTGGTATTATTAACGCTCCTGTTTTTTTACTACATTTAAACGTGTGTAATACACATTTTTGTACTCTCGATAATTTATCTCGAGCAAGAATATCTTTATACTAGACAAGGATTACTAAGAATGTTTTAATAAATGACATTCAAACGTATGTACATAGTCGAATCTTTAAGACTAAAAGTTGAGCCAAATGCTTTTTTCGTATTATCCTTGTACTTAACATGATTATGAATTTAAATTGTTCAGAGGTAACAGTTCAGATAGTCTAGTGCAGTGTTACATAACATTGACGATTCATGTTTGATTCTTGATTTGAGCTTTTCGAAGCTTTTGCTTTGTTTAAACTCTTTGACATGTAGTCATTCCAAAAATAGTGCCATACTATAAAATCGACTATCGACAATTCAATTCTGAAGTCTGTATTTTTTACCATAGTTTATTAGAAATGTTGATATGCAATACCTGATAAAAGTATCGTATCTATTCATGAACCTGAAGGACTGACTATAAGTTTACTAACAACTTATTATTTTATGTGGTTACAGTTAGATGACTAGATATAGTTGCTTCAATAAATAATAATGAAAAAAGGCATTTACTGATAAAGATAATTCGAAACGCGTTTAAATTCTGGTGAGTACACTTTCCATTTTCTGTTTTTTTAAATTCCTCGTCGTTTTTACAAAATATATATTTTTCTATTGAAAATAAAAACAAAAATTACAAAAAACCTTTTTTCAATATTATTTATTCAAGTAACATTCTTTTTCTGTCCCTTGCGCTTAATTTCATCTCTCGTGCTTCTCTCAGTACACAAAAACATTAAAAAATCAAAAATCTGGGAAGTCTTTTCTTTTCTTTCTTTCTGTTTTGATTCTCTTCTTCTTCGATTTATTATTAATTGTCAAACACTCCCACCCTCACCCTACCATTAAACTATATTAAGTTGACATTAACTAGCATTATGTATCAGCTTTTTCTTCTTGATTGCAAATATATTTGAATTTATGTACCTACAAGAGAGAAACAGTTGTAAATTAAAATTCGCATTTTTCATCGAAGGGTCCGATAAAATTATTTTAAGATTCAATCAAATTTTTGTGTTTGATGATGTAGAATAGTCGAACTCTAAATAGTGCTAATGATATCTTGTTATTAAGCCGATTGAGTGAACATAGTGTTTCATCTTAACTATATAAAACTTCAGTGTGAATAGTGTAGAGTGATTCACTAAGTAGTCACGTGCTACTTATCAGTCTATACTTCTGCATAGTTTGATGCATTCATAGTCTGAAACTACTACCAATAGAATGCATCATATGTTTACTACTAGAGCACTGCAGTGTTCTAATCGTATTTAAGGGATCCAAGCGATGTCTAAAATGTTTCTAAGATATGTTTCACTCGGTAGGGTTTCCAATCTGCCCGTAGGGTAGTTGGCATCTAGTTCTTTCCCTACACCTCGAGAGCGTTTTTTCTGCCCACCGTTCTCGGTTATGTCTGATCGTACAGATTTGAGAAAAAGATGATTCGAAAGTAGAAGAGTCGTACATAACACAACTATCGTTAGTTTTCGGATATTTGCTTTAGTTATCCTATAATCAGTGGTACAAAATGAGTATATTTCTTAGAAAACTCTATCGTTTTACCTATCAGATAATTAATCGTCACGTGGTATCGTTTGTAGTGAATCTATACCATAGTGCTTGATATTATGAAAACTTGTTTGTTAATTGTTATTACTTTAATTTACTTTACTTTAGTTTTACGTGTGTGTGAGTATGAGCTTTTATTTTATCTGGTGTTACATTTAAATAAGCATTAGCTTTCTTGTAATTTCCATGTGTTCTTTACAAAATAAATTCATTCATTTACGTATTATTTATTACTTTAATCATCTAATTTATCAAATTTCCAGCGAAGAATTTGCGGAAGTATTTAGGTTCTCTTTTAGCTCTTGTTTTTCGCGTTATTCCTGTCGATTTGTATCTAGGCATGCACCGGTTTCGGTTTTTAACCGAATAACCGAAACCGATCATAATGGATAGAAGCGGGTGAAGAAGACGTAGTCTCAACGTTGCTTTTGGAAGAGGTCATATAACTCAGGTTGGATTAACGCAATATCATTATAACAGCAGCAGACTATCATTCTTTTCTAACCTTGTACTATCTGTTTGTTGTCTGATATATTTTTGGTTTTGTTAAACGAAAACCTAGTACTTTATTTCTGACATCACTATATTGTTAGACGTTTCTGTTACCAGCTGATCAAAATATACTTCATTTTGTTCATCTTTTGTTCTTTTCTATGCTTTCTTACGCATATATCTAAACCGACTGAATTCCTTGTTGAAATATTTATTTTTCCTTCTTCACTTGGCTGAAAAAAATACCAAGAAAATAAAATTTAGTTTTTACAAAGCCGGCCTTGTCAAGCAAGACCGTCTTGATCAGTTTCTATTATGATCGGTTTCTATTATGTTCGGTTTCGGTTATGATCGGTTTCGGTTAACCGAAACCGGTGCATGCCTATTTGTATCGCCGATCACTTCCATCCGGTTATTGGAAAAACGAGGTTTTAAGTCTTTATAAACTACGAAATAAGTATTATCGTACCACATGAAAAGCAGTTGAGACTAACGACTTTTATTTCGAGCAGCAACATTACGTTTCTACTTCAGTCGAAAATCGTCGAACGCAGCAATATTTGAATTTTTAAACCATTGTTCTTCTCTCGATGTATCTTATTTTTGGAAATACACAACAAAACATTTTCAACAAATGCACCGCCGATAAAAGGCTAAACACTCGAGAATGAACTTTTGTCAGATCCCGCCCAATGACTGTCTGACCATTATCACGAACATTTTCTTTTCCAGTCAAGAAATTACTGAAGGAGACTAAAGAAGAAGTACAAAGTGAATTACGCAAGGTTTTGAACACAGGTTTTGTTTAATCGCTTATTTATGTATAATTCGTCTCCGAGTTGTTTTAAACTTGCTTGTCTTTTTTTCTTATCGGAAAACGGTCATTTTCCTTCGGTTAGTGAGTTAAGACCCATTTTTCTTTTCTTGAATGCCATAGGGAAGTTGTGCGAGAGGGCGTTTCATCCACGACTTCAGAATTGGATGAGACGCAAGAGGCTGACTCTTGACGTTCAGTTCGGCTTTCAACCAGAAATTTGTCTTCAGACTCGCGTTTTATCCATTTCTGAACAAGTCCGAATGTCTCTCCCAACCAACCGATACAGTCTCTTGCTATGTGGGGATTTTTTATCTGCATTTGACACTTTGACAGGGTTTGGCATGATGCTTTGCGAGTGAAACTGGCGAGACATGGTGCTAGAGCTCGCTATTGTCCCCTATGTCGGATAATCTGAGATCATACACGGCTTCTGCACAGAGTGATGATCCATGCCCAATGTTTAAAAGTGCGGTTCAACATCCGGCTGAAAGATCAATAGTTTTTCTAACGGCAAGAACAACAACAAGAATCACATCTGATAATCACGACGAGGATTTTGGACTACCACCAAAAAGTGAACCTCTTATGTATAATCTATTTAACTGCATAAATGACTCAAAAAACAGTCATATTTTTGGTTTTTGCCTCTGCTAAAATCCGTCAAACTGTCACTGATGATAAGGATGATTCCTTATCAATGCCTTGCGAAGTTTCCTCTTCCGAATATAAAGTAAAACATTAGACGTTAGTACAATATGTTTAAGACAAACAGACGAACGTATTTCAGAACAATTATCACTACCAGATTTTGTTCTGGTATTTACACGATTTCTACTATCTGTTCCATAACGTGTCCTCGCTCATTTTCTTAATAACTTCCGAATAAAAAGAAATAGAGTTGTGATTTTCACTTTTGTGTAGCCAAGACTTCAAGACATAAGATAAGAGCTTTTCTGATCCCAGTGTACCACGTAAATCTTTCGAAGATAAGGTTGCCAGAGTACCAAAAAAAATGCTTTTGAAATAGGGAGTAATGAGTTCAATCTTCCGGGCTTTGATTTACAATTCCAAATAATAAGTAATTAAAGTAATAAATAATGAATAAAGTAATAATAGTAATAAGGTGCCATTCGCACTATTTAGAGTTCGACTATTCTACATCATCAAATACAAAAGTTTGATTGAATCTTAAAATGATTTTATCAGACCCTTCGATAAAAAATGCGAAGTTATTGAGGGATGAGCGAAAATCAAAATGCGGAATATTCTAAACAATCAGAAATGCATCTTCTAACCGTTTTTGACTGTTACTCTATCAAGTTTCTTTAACTTCTCGTTTAACAACTACAGCTGGTCATTGTTCAACCAAAAACTCCGTGAAAGATGTACTGATAACATTATCAGAAAAAGTGTGTGACACACCTGAACGATGTCGTGATACATTAATTCATGAATTATGCCATGCAGCAGTATTTTTAATCGATAATGTTTTTGCCCATAATCATGGTGTATTGTGGCAAAATTGGTAAGAGCTTTTTTACAACAATGCTACTATGTCTAATTTCATTTATTCTTTCTAGGACAAAATTAGTTGCAAAAATCTATCCCACATTACCAAAGATTAAAGTGACGCACACATATAAAGTATTTTATAAATACATCTATCGTTGTACAAACTGTAAATATGAGTAAGTTATTCGATATCAATACAGTGTCTAAAATTCTTCGAAAAATGAGATCTTTTTGGGCGTTTATGAACAGTTTTTGATGCTACAAGGAGGTAAAAGATTGCCAGTGAACCCTGTGACCATCGAGTCCTTTCACCATTCTCCCAAACAGCGTACTACAAGGTGTTTTAATCTCTTTCTTTAACTTCTAAGTTCTGTTTTTGCTTTCTAGGGTATCTCGTCATACAAAATCTTTGAACATTGATTCTGACCATTGCGGCCGTTGTATGAGTAAATTTGAATTGTTAATGAATGTTAAAAGTCGAAAATTAAATGTGAGTAGTAACGGTGAAAGTGGAATTATCATTCAAACAAAATAACTTGATCAACCATTACGTACACCGAATAAATATAATTTATTTGTTAAAGAAAATTTTCATAAATTTAAACAATCAAACCCTCAATTATCAACACCTTTGCTAATGAAACAATTAAGTGAAGCTTATAAAGCATCACCAAAAAATATAAATAAAAACCCCAATGATGAAAATAATGGGCTTGTTAGTACAACATTAAATTTTGAAAAATTACAAATTTACTAGTACTAGTAGGAAGAGAGGAGTGTAAAGTACTTGTTTTTTGTGAATATTGTACAGAAGTCACATTATGTCTATAGGTTTTACTTTCCTGTAAATTAAATTGATGTGTTACGAATTATTCGGAATAAACTTATATTGGCTTTTTGAGTGCGCAACGCTTTTGCCATGCGACATAGTGACACGCTTACATTCGCAACTAACAACATTATGGTTGTAACTACACATAAACTCATCAGGCATTCGACACACACTGCTGTAACATTACTCTACAGTGGGTAACCTTCACGGACATTTGATTTTTCTTTATTACAATTTATAACTATAACTTAATTGGACTGTTCATATCGCAAATGTTGATTGCAATAAAAAGAAACAACGCATTGAAAAAAATTAGTTTCTTAAGGTCAGTCAGAGCACCTTGCTTGAATTTGCTCACATCAGTCGACAGGGTTTCATGCGACGCTATTACCAGTAGCTTTTAAGCCGACAAAAACATGCGAAAATTTCGTTTTTTCAGAAAACCGACTAACAAGTAGCAACAAATATGTATGAGAGTGCTAATCTAGTATCCTAAAGAAATTATGTACCGAAAACTTCTTAAGAGCCCCCTTCAGAAATGCTGATTCTCGGTCAAAAAGATCGCTTTTGAGATAAGCACATGGAAAGATAGGTTGAAATGTCTACTACAGAATCTGTATCGCTTTCGGTTACAGAAGTGATTTTCCGCGGCTTTCGAGCAAGATTTCTAGGAGCCTCGAAAACCGAGTCTTCAAACAATAGCTTTTTCCTGGATACTTATGTAATTAACTTTTTTTCTGAACGCGTAGATTTGTAGAGCAAACTTTTCTGATAAAAATAAGACCTTGCACAACTCTGAATGACCTTGCGTCAAAAAGTAACAACCATTTTCCTACAAGTGCTAAAATTGAGCACTTTATAGTGTTTAATACAGTGCGTTTTCTCTACATGGGAGTTACACCTGAATTACTTCACAAGACCTTTTAATATATTCCTAGCTAGACAGCTCTACTTTAAACTACACACTTAACTACTTAGGCTGACCAACGCCGATTTCCAACTAGGCCTTGATTTTTTGTTAAATTGAGGTTTTCTAGATAACCAAGAAGTATTTTTCGGGTTTTTGAGGTTGTTCGTGGCCTACATAAAGAATAATGGCTTAATTGCAACATCGGCACCGATCAATCTATACAGTTAGACACCTAGTTTAACCTAAAACAAACCCGCACTCTCTAGCTGAAATGTATTACAACATCTTCGAAAATACCTCAGCATCCTTTCGTGAACCTTGACCTCTGGAAAACTTCTAAACGATAAGACTTGAAGACAAAAAAAATTCATTCCCGTAACTCAGTGTCCCTGACATTTGTGCAAAATTTCGTCAAGAGCGTATGTACGCTGTTGGAGTTAATTTGTAAGGGGGGGATCCTTAATAACAAAAACAATCGCTTCTACAATGGTCCTTCGATGAAAATTCTCAACTAGACTACCTCTCTTGTTGATATCCACTCTATTAGATATCCTGCGTACTTTTCAATTTCAAATAATACAGTTCGTGAAAAATCATAACGAGACTAACTGATGAGTGGAATCATCATCTTGCAATTAAAGAACGCTCATACTATAGATGCTAATTACAATGATCTTAACACACAAATTCATTTCACGTCATTACGAAGTCACTGCACATGCATTAGAACAACAACAACAACAACAGACTAAAGCTTGAGCTCTAGAGAGATCTATCATATCTCTATAGCTCTTAGAGCTAGCATTTATTTTCTAGTACGAAAATTGATCAAAACGGTAGTTGTGCACACACACACACAC
>CAJNOQ010002676.1:0-23135 GCA_905250885.1 Didymodactylos carnosus | reverse complement strand
CCGATTAAAAGCCGCGTGGGACCGGGAACATCCTGCAGAGCCGGAACCGTCTCGCAGATCTTTAGGTTCCGGTTCTATGAGGTGTGGTCCCGATCCCGTAAAAGTCCTGCGGGATCGGGACCATCCCGAAAATCAATAAATCAAGGTGTTTTACCATACATTGAATTTCGAAAAAGTTTCGTTAAACGATTTCTGATAGAGTAAACATAACTGATAAGATCAGCTACGTGAATATAGTGCGGCAAGGACGGTAGGGGAACAAAGCTATGAAGTCAAAAATGAGGTGATTTTTTGATTGATTTTGAATTTTGAGGTGATTCGTGCTGCAAGGGCTTCCAGAAATCGACTTCCAAGATACGTCATATTAAAAGCGGAGTCACAATTTTAGTTTTTGTTATAGGAAGTTCTGAATTACTCAAATCAATTGATTTACAGCAATATGGTGATCAAATTCATGAATACGCCCCTACTACTGGAGTCAAAGAACTACGTCAGGCTGTTGCTACTTATTACAATGACACCTTTCGCAATGATAATAGTGAATTAAAACCATTTACTTATGAAAATGTTTGTATTGTCCCAGGTGGACGTGCCGGACTTACACGAATTGCTTCTGTCATCGGAGATGCATACACTGGTTATCAATTACCTGATTATACTGCTTATGAACAATTGTTAACAATATTTCGTCGTATTGTCCCAATACCAACACACTTAGACTCGGAAAAACAATATAAATTACATGTTGACAGGTTGAGGCAAGAAATTAGGGGACGTGGTTTGAGGGTAGTGTTAATGAGTAACCCTAGAAATCCAACTGGTGTAGTGATTAAAGGACAAGAGTTAGATGAATTAGTGTCGGTGGGACGAGAAGGGAATTGCACATTGATACTGGATGAATTTTATTCATGGTATATTTATGACAACGATGATGACGCTAAGACCCCCGATCGTGGTGATTCAAAGGTGAGCAAATGTAACAGGAAAAATATTGGCACTTATTAAGAAACTTTTTCAAAAAGGCTGCAAAAAGACTAAAAAAACATGTTAAAAAATTTCAAACAGTCTGAAATTTTCTAAACAGTACTTTCAAAGTTTTTTTAGAGAACTTTTCGTCAAGGAAGAAAAGGTTTTTATAACTACTAAAAAAGGCAAGCAATATTTTTCGGGATTACGATTACGAAACCGGATCCGGACCAAAAAGGTTGAGCACCCACACAAGTAATCAGCTCGAAACACTGAGAAGCATTTGCAACAGATAGATAAAGCAGCAAATTCTCTAAAAAATAGGTTACGTCAGATCCAGGTGGATTGGTCGGTCATAGAAGGTAACAATGTGATCATTTTGATGCCGTAGCCTTCGCAACTCTGGTCACCTATCTGGTTATTAACAGTTTGTTCTACCAGAAACCATTGCTGAAACTTTCAGCAAATTAGATATATGATGATGCAGGTTTGTCGATTTTTAATGTTAACTGGGAACCTAATTTTCCGTTTTCCCACCACAGGACACTTTTCTGGCTAAGATAAATATTCGTAACTCGCGTCGAATTTGTGATCGAATGAGAGGATTATAAAAGGTGTTTAATCGATAAATTGACGTGTTTCTTCATAGATTTAATTCGTAAAGGGTTTTTACGGTAGTTCCTTCGCTGGTAATGGACTTATACCCTAACCACTGGACTGTCACAATAATGTCTGAGTTATACTTTTGATAGCTTGTGAATTTTTTTTGTGAGAAATATGTATTTGTAAACTCAATTAGTAGAGCTTTCGAATTACGAACGATTTATCATTAGTGCAGAAAGTTTTGAAACTTGACAAGGAAAATTGCATAGAAGTGACGGACAGTTAACCCGTAAACTTTCAAAATTTTCTCAACTGATGATGAATTGTTCGTAATTCGAAAACTCTACGAATAAAGGGTTCAGATACATATTTTTAATAAAATGAATTTTCAAGTTGCCAAAAGTACAATTCAAATATTTATCACTAATTATAGTCAGATGGCTGCATTAGATTCACGCAAACCCTACTAGTGGAACTCTTTGAAAGACTGACACTGAGTGTAACGGCCGATTATGTTTTCTCGTGATATATGGGTATTTAGTTTTATATATGTATTGTTTTCAGACGTCTAGTGGCAACGCTATTTCCGCAGCTTCTTACATTCGTGATATCAATGCTGAATCAACAGTTATTGTCGATGGCCTAACAAAAGGTTTTCGTAAACCTGGATGGCGCATTGCCTGGGTTGTTGGTCCACGTGAATTAATTGCAGCACTTAATCAATGTGGCGGCTATCTTGACGGAGGTGCTTCACATCCTTTGCAAATGGCTGCTGTGCCTCTTCTCGACCCATCACGAACACGACAAGACCGTGCTGCTCTTCAAAAACATTTCAAACATAAACGTGATTTTGTCATTTCCCGCCTTAATCAAATGGGTTTTAAACAAAAAGCTTCCTCAGGAACATTCTATGTTTGGTTAAATTTAAGTCATTTACCTGAACCATTGAATTCGGGTTTAGTGTTCTTTGAAGAATGTTTAAGAGAAAAAGTCATTGTGGTGCCAGGTGTTTTCTTTGATGTAAATCCATCACATCGACGAAATCTTATGAATTCGCCATGTCATCATTATGTACGATTATCGTTTGGACCACCACTGGAACAACTACAACGTGGACTCGAAGGAATTGAACATGTGATTAATAAATTGAAAGAAACACATCCAGAAAATGGAACATTAGGAAAAGGATATATTGGATCTGATGATCAGAGTAAAAATTCGAAACATCTAGCAGCTATTAGTGTTAGTGGAGCGGCCATATAAAATTTTTCTTGTGATTGTTTACCAATTATTGTAGTGTATTTATACTTTCTAATTTCTAGTAAATGAATGTGAAAAGAAGAAACAGTTTTATGATGTTGATCTCTGCTCAAGAGAGATTCTAAAAGACAAAAAGCTTGGTAGCCATAATAGTGACCTTCAGAGCTGACTCACAATATTTTTAAAAAATTTCAGAAAGTTTGCGGTGCATGCCCTTCTTTCCAAGTATCATTTACAACATGATAGAAAACTAAAACTATTATATTTGTAGGTGTTGCTGTCCATGAAAGAAAATTAGCACAGCAAACCGCCTTTGTTACTCAAGGTTTCTTCTCACTTAGCAGATCTTTTTTTTGCGTGTGGACAGTTACAATATACATTTCCTTTCTGTTTTTATTTCTTTAATCTTTTTCATTGTGATGTTGCACGTACATTTAACGTTATACATTAAAAAACTTTTAAGAGAGAGTCCGTCAAAATATGAACCTTACTAAGGACCTGATGGTTCTCAGATTTATTTCTTTAAGGCAGGATTCGTCAATCCATCGAGAAAGTGCGTGACGTGCAGAAATTTGACATATGACTTTTATTTGATTTTCCGATTCTACAATCAAAACTGGGATGACGAAAAAAATTGTTCACTTCCAGACTTTATTTGGACTTCTCTCTTATTTTGAGTTTTCAAAATGAGGCGCATCGACGAATCGCAAAAAAGAGCACTGTCTCATATTTTCGATATAACTCCATCATTCTTTATCCGTTCTGGTCGAGCAATGTCTCATTCGAAAGACCATCAAAATTTAAACAAAATCAAGTACCTTCTCTTTTTCTAAACGCAATAGTGATGTTGTAAGAGGTTCATCAAGTGAAGGATTATGATTTTTACATACAACTTTTTCTACCAAAACCCACTTCTGAGCATCCAACCAGAATTTTCCTAGAAATATAAAGGTGACATCAAGTAGGAAATTCAATTTTCTACAAACTGAGCTAAACAACTTTGTTTTAGAACCTCTCACTTTGAAAAGTTGAAAACAAGACGGTCGACTGACATCGTTTTTTTCAATTTTTTGAGATTTTTGGCATCAAGACTTCATTCTAAAACAGAAATAAGGTAATATTTGGAATCAGCGACAAAAATTGCACCAGACAATGTGCCTTTGAAGTTATTTAGAGACTATGCACATTTGACATCACAGATCTCGATACAATGATGCCACAAACGGGATCTATTGCAGCTGTTTGCCGGTTGCTCGGAAAAACATATAACCGATGCGTTTCCATTGACACATGCTACTCTCATTCGTCACGTATTAAAAACATCTTACTTCTGTTATGAGAAAATGTTTTTCAACAACCTCGCCGAGGGACTGTGGAGTAACTTTATTTATTTACCAATGGTGTTCGTATTGTCTGAAGTAATAAAAGGATTTTAAAGCTAACGTTTATACAATGATAATAGTATATTGCGGAATGATACTATGATGTATGTAATAAAAACAAGAATAGGAACCCCGTTGATCATACATATTTAATTTTAAGCGTATAGAACAGTAAACGCAATATAAAAGACATATATTAAGTACTTGTTAAAACATGATTAAAGCCTAGCAATAATATTATTTCTTAAGGTAGTTGGGTACTATGCTTTGCGATTTGCCTATGCTGTTTAGTCATGTCTTGTGTAAACCGACTAAACGTAATATTACTCTATAAATCCAACTATTTACTTTCAGAGAATAAAATTAATCTATGAGCGTTACCTTTAAAATACTTTTCATTACTTTAGACAATACGGCTACCGTTGGCATAAAATAAAGTTCACATTCAAAGAACTACACATGAACTTTAATAGACCTAAAAATGTAATTTTTTTAGTTAAATAAAATCTTATCTTTTTATAAATCATTTATTTTATTGGTATAAGCTATTTTTATTTATTTTGTTACTTAGGAATTTTAAAACACATGCATTATCATAATTTTATGGCAATAATAACAAAAAACTGACATTTATCGTGTTTTTAAATAATGGACTTAAATATCATACTTTTGTAAGATTTTAATATAGTTGAAAGGTATAAATATCCAAGGATACATCATAAAAAATTTGCAGAATAATTTCTATTTAATTAACCGTTATTAACTTTTTAGGTTCAGATCCACCCAGGGGAGTCGAACGTGGATTTAAAATACAATGGGTAATCACACTGATTATACCGGTCATGCTGTTACTAATAGATAAGAAGGATCGGGAAGTCATGAATACAATTTTTTCTCACAAAGTCGTAATATGAACAGAGGAATATAGAGATAGTCGAAGTAAGCGTTACAGTTTCTATAACGTAAAGTCAATTAGGTAATGTTTGAATGTATCAAGAAAAAGAAACGGAAATTAAGAAAGTTAGTTTTGTACGATATACACATCAAAACGCGTATAGAGTTCCCCTTTTTTAATTTCTTGATTTAAAAAATGTTATTTCTAGATATATTATTGTATAGGACAGCTTTCTGACTTTTTTGTTCTTCATTAAAATATTCTTTCATTTCACTTCACTTATGGTTGCCAATATTGTTACATTACGTAGTAATTCATCTTGGGCAGAAGTTCACGAATTTTTAATGGCTAATCTCGGTGGTAATCTTAACGTTGAATTCGCTTTTCATTATGATAGACAACGAATGGATTGTTCAGACGCCTTTATCCATACATATCGATTTAGTGATGACCAGATACAAACTGGACGCATTGAAGATCCGTAAAATTTTGACAAGCACAATAATCGGGAATATGCGAAATGAGAATATTCATCTTCAACCGATGAGATCCTCCAATGCTCTTTGCAAAAATCAGCAACAAGCAACAAAAATAGTTATGAACTTTTCAATGAACTTTAGTACCTAAACTCAGCTCCGTTCTCTCGTATGATAAAACCGCTAATACAGGTAGATGGAAACTAGTTGTGCCAATTTCACAAGTTTGAACAGTAACTGGAAGTGCTATCAAAGTATATTTAGGCTGTATTCACTTTTCTTCGATAACGATAGACTTTGAAAAATTAATAGCGCTGTCATGAAATGTCTAATAGGTGTGTTAAAGCTTATTTACATAGGCAAATCGGCATGCTCTACTACCTCGACGAATCAGAAAGGCATTTGATAAATTGATAAAAAAGAATATTATCTGCTGGAAAACTAGGTCCCCGAAGCTCTAAGGGCGACTTCCACTATGATATTTCGAATCAGCACCATGGATTACCTATAGCCATATAGTTTTTATTCAAAAACCTTTTTTGGCTTTTAGGATACTGATTCCCATTACAGATACTTTTGGTTTTAAGAGACTGACTGGACTCGGATGTTCCATTAAACTCATAATATACAGAAGTTTTTATGTCGCACCATAGCAATAGGATAGTTTAGGCACTGCTACATGTTGTTCGAAACAAAAATACAATGTGTGAACTCTTTGAACTTCAGTAGCTTTTTTTCTTTAAAAGTTAGTCTTGGTATTTGCACGTTGGATCAAATCTGCTAAAGCTGAGTTACTCTATATATTTTTGTTTGAAAATTAAAATGAAAGGCAGAAGTTATCCATGGCAAATGAATAACTAGTGACACCAGCAAAATGTTGAACACCCCCGTTTGAGTGGAATGTAATGTTATCAATACCACTCCAATTGAGAGTAACAAGTGTTGATGTCACAACTCTCAAAATAAGGGTTGTGCTGTAAATTACTTGATTCGATCTATACGCTGTAATGTACAACGTTTGATTTTCATAAAAATAGGATGCTGCTACGAATGAGTAGACATTAAATGTGCTACCATTAACACCATAAATGCTCATCGTTGTATTCGGTGAATTGTATGTAACATATTGACCATTCTGGAGTGCCGAAAAGGCACCAAGCCACACTGGAGATACAGCGTAACTTCGAGCAGCGTTAAAATACCATGCGTTTACCCATTTCATTAGAAAACCATAGTAATCTGGGATACTACTTATAGTGGTAGCAGTCAAATCACCAATGTCATCAAAGGTTAAACACTCTAAATATACGTCTACTGTTGTACAATCAACCTGATAAAAACACTTTTTCTTTCAGTTTTCATCTAGCAGTCAGTATTCTTTCGAAATAAGACCATTTTTCCGCAATATTACCTAAACTCATTTAGTGCACTCGTGACGTGATTCTTAAACAAGATTCATGACATGGCTTACACATTTCTCATTCAAGAAAGAATTTAGCATTTCGCGCTGTAAATCATAAGTTTCCGATTAAAAAGTAAAAATTTCTGAAAGTCACGGTATGAATCATGATTTCTGATGAAGACAGCAATGAGCAAATAAAACAAAATATGAAAATTAATTCTTGGAAGAAAATCGGATGAAATTTCTTCGTTTTAGTTCGATTTTTTAATTATTTCTGTTTCTAAATAATTTGTTCGTTTCGTCCTGCTATTGATTTCATTAAATCAATTCAACCGACCGCCTTTATTCTGTAAACCTGATTTTGAAACTATAGTAAAGTGTAAAAATCCATAGTTAAAAATCCACTCTGATATGCTGGACAATGTGGATCGTTTCACTCTGAAAAATCTCAGCAGAAACGCTGATGACCGGTTTGATCGAGTTATGATCTTCCAAAAAATCGCTAATATTAGATACGAACACAGCTTCAATCTGTATCCTTATCTGCTTGATCTATGTATCATTGATAAAGCAAAGTTTCACGCTTCTGAGGACTGTCTAGAAAGGTTGAGCTATTCTCATATCCCACAGGTATTTTTTCTTTCCTTTTCTTCTCTTATTCTTTCTTATTGACCATATCTTGTCGAATGTGAGATAAAGAAAAAGCACTAAATGGTAGAGCTCTAATATGTCTATGGACAGACATAGAAGCACATTTTCTTCATCTCTTTTCTTTTGCTACCAAAAGAAATGAACAAATTATTTAGAAACAGAAATAATTAAAAAATCGAACTAAAACGAAGAAATTCTAGCCGATATTCTTCTAAGAATTAATTCTCACATTTTTTTTATCTGCTCATTGCTCTGTCTTCATCAAAAACCACGATTCATACCGTGACTTTCAGAAATTTTTACTTTTTAATCGCGAATTTATGATTCACAGCGCGAAATGCCAAATTCCTGCTTGAATAAGCCACGTCATGAATCTTGTTTAAGAATCACTTCACGGGTGTAAGGCCAAAGCACCATGACTTTAAAGCTTTTTGTTAAAACTGTCTTGTAGCGAGTCATGCCGCAGTGATGGTGGCGACATCAAGATTTAACAGCGAAGAGTTGTGAGTTAGCGAACTTATCGCGATGATGTCACGATCGTGGCATGAGTGAGGAAAGAGTTGACTTGGGAAATCATGGAGATTTTATTTACATTCGATATTTGTAACACTTACTCATCACTGACGCTAAAATGAGGAAAGTAAGATCTAGTTTTTAAGTAAATCGTTTTTTGTACGATTCCACTTACATGTTTTGCTGCCTAACAAAAAGAGAAAACAGAAAATATCAGCCTTTATATTATTGCACTTTTCAATTGATTACCTGAACTTAACCAAAGCACCAGAAGTGGAACGAGCACACAAATACAGATGATAATTCCAATGGAAAATGCAATGATTTTTGATTTCCATTTTTTCCACCGAGTCTGGCATGAGCGTCTTCAGGAGAAGTAAGTGCACATTATGAAAGGTTTTTGCAGTTTTAATCAGTCAAAACTTACTTCTCAGGTTGAACTGTTCGAACAGGTTTTAATAATTTATATTCAGCTTCCGATGACCTAATATTTGATTGCGACGATGAGACGCCGTTGAAAGTGAAAGAAGAATGACTTTTCTGTGGAAATGAATTTGTATTTAGTTGTGTTTGATGTCGTTCAAGATATGCTTGCTTTAATAGACTAGTTTCCTACAATTTTTTTCATTGAATTAATTTTTTGAAAATAAGGAAATGAAACACAATACTTGCCAAAGGAGCAATCGTCGCCATAGCAAGAAAGTATGAGTGATATTCACGTATGTTATTCCTGTTTTTAGTCAGTTATATTACCATGTATTTGATACATAATCCTTTTAAGGTTTCATTTCAATCATGAAAATTTTATTAATTATTTTGTATCGAATATATATGTGAAGAAAATGAAACAGCTTCCTATGTTCATAAAGCAAAATGTCTATTTGATTAATCTAAGAGAAGTATGCAGCAAAAGAATTGTTTCAGGGCACAGTGGAGATTTTTATAATAGTAGGCGGACATCAGCATTTCTTCCTCATAAATTACTTTTTCATCAATAATTATCATTAGTTAGTCATCTCTATCTAATCAAATTCACAGCAGTTTTAAATTTATTCTTCATAATTTATTCAAAATTAGTGTAACGTTTCGATACGTCAAGTATCATCATCAAACACAGATTACCAAAGTATGGCTACACACTGTACAAGAAAATAGAACTGAATGAAAGGGTCAAATATACAAAGAACAGTAAAATCTTTCCTTTTTTGTCGAAAAGGAGATAAACATCACTAGCACAAGTGAAACAGCTAAACACGACACTTGATATACTAAATGAGGTTGCATGACTTTGTCTCTTCGACCGAAATAAGAGGAGAGATCAACAAGTAGACGAGGAATAGGTTGTACATGCAGATTTGAACGAACACTTTTAGCTAAGTCAATGATTTTCTTTCCCATAACCTTTGTCGCTTCGTCGACATGTGGTAGGTCAATAAATACTTGTCGTGGTTTTTGACAGAGTTTTTCTCAATTTTCTTCTCTTTACTGTGTGATTGTGCAGAATTCTTTCGGTTTTCATACTGTTTATCCAAAGTCTTTCGAATCTGACTTTCAACAAATGCTCTAGGATAACTATTTTCCATCGATAACTCTAAGATGCAATCAAATTCTGTGTCAAAAAGAGAGTAGGATGAACAAATTTGAATTGCTTTATATACCATTGAGCTGATCGCCGACACTTTGTATAAATAAGGGACAAAAGAAGTTTTCAACAATAAGCCAGTAAAGGTCGGTTGTCTGTAACACTAATTTTCAATTGCTGTGAACTGGATCAGATTTTGCTTCCGAAATTGTACCCATACTAAAGGACAATTATTAGTCATCCCCGATGCTTTTAAAGAAAAAATAAACGTTTTTCAGAAAAAAAGCACTTTTTCAAAAAGTTGGTCTTGCTGGTTCATGGGAAAAGATTTCTTTGGATATGTTTTCGATCCAAAACTTATTATGTTACATATAATTCGATGTAATTCGACGCTCTGATTCGAATATGACCTTAAGTTTTCTTAAAAGTGCTTCTGCCCTGAGAAAAAGATTTTACTTGAAAAATCAAGAGATTTTAGAAGATCCGTATCTCAGTCGTGAAGAAAACTTGCATACGATCGCATTCACCATGGATGTATGAAATGTCGACGAACATTTGGATGTAATTTTGAGTCAAATTGGTGTTGAGGAAAATCTTGGAAACTGATTGCATTCTAAGTGTCTTTTCAGAAACAGAATTGGTTTGAAAAAATAATTTTTTTCATTATATGTCAGATGTTTAGAAAAACTATATCTTTTACAGATCGATAGGTAATAATCCTTTAATTTAGAATATTTATAGTCTTTGAACTTAAAAAGTCCGTTAGAAAAAACGTTTTTCTCAGCGGTCGTTAGTTTTAATCTAGTTTTTTGTTGATACTTTTTTTCTAAAAATTAGCGCATCTAGAACGAAAATTATTATACAATGAAATAGCCCGTCAATCGAAGTATATAGTACAACTATTTGAATTTCGAAAAAATGCATGTTCGATTTTTCACTAAATGTCCACTTGAATACCCATGACGAGATGAAGAAAATAGTTGATTTCTTCTTCTCATTACAATGTAACGCTGTAAAAAATAATGCACTGTTCCGACGACTATTTATCGAGGATTTCAGTAAGTTATCGAATAGTAAAAATTATTTTTCAAGCTTTAGTCATTTAGGAGATAGTAACGTTGCAAACATCATACGAACACTTATTCAACTCACTGTATATATTAATCAAATGATTTTATCTAATTAGAATAGGACAGAAGAAACGAAACTATAAAAAAACATTTTGAATTTTTTTCAATGTTTGATTATTACAGTATTCCTTTTGACTATAAGAAAGTAGGCTGATTACATCAATGAATTTGAAATATATTGAAATGTTTCACGAAATTACATGAATTTTCGATGTTCGTTTGAAATCTAATAGATTATTTTTCTACTTGTTGAAGGTATTATAAAAGGCTTAGCTTTTAAAAGCATGTGGATCTGTACTTATTGAAGAATGTAGAAAGTTGTTATAATAAGCAAACTGAAATTTCATAAAATGTTTTAGTATACTTTAAGTTTAGAGTTACTTTCATACAGTAGAAATGAGTGCTGTGGTAAACAAATGAAAAACCTAAAACATTAAATATAAAATGCGAGAAACGATCCCATGGTCATCAAGCCGTCAAAAAACCGCCAATTAACCACAGTTAACCATCCGGTTAAGTGTGCGTATCGATTAACTGTCTGGTTAATCTCAATTAGCCACGAACTGGCACAAATTTCTCGGTTAACCGCGGCTTTTTGGCTGAGCCAGTGATATCAGTACAAATCCCCCTCTGAACATTTTTCTTTTGATGTTCATGTATTCCATAGCAGTAAAACTGTCGTTTAATCACAGTCTCATACCGATGAAATTTTGGACTGAGCATTACTTATCTGCTTACCAGGACTGTTAGACGCAGTATGAAGATATTTAGACTAACTAGGGAGGTCCACCAACTGTTCAAACCTAGTGGACGATAGATAATTGACCATGCTGATTCCGAATATTGGCATGATACGGTCAGTTAGACCTCCAGAGATCCAGTTCCTAAAAAGCCAGTTTTTCAAAATCTCTACAAAAATAACCAAAGCCTCTCTTAATGGGATGTGAATGTATCCTACAAATTTCTGATTAAATGAGACTTCACCCAGTTCTACATGACCTTTCTTTGCAAAGTTATAAAGTTTACAAGAGAAGCCCTAAATTAATTTTTTCATTATTTCTGTAGTTTTGAGCTGACAATGTACATTTAGGGCTTTTCATGTAAATTTTATAACTTTGCAAAGAAAAGTCATGCAGAACTGGGTTATGTCTCATTTAATCAGAAATTTGCGAACTATATTCACGCCCCATTAAGAAAGGCTTTGGTAATTTTTGTAGAGATTCTGAAAAGCTGGTTTTCTAGGAAATGCATCTCTGGAGGCCTAATTGCCTGTCTCATGTCAATATTCGGAATCAGCATGGTCGACTACCTATCACCCACTAGGTTTCGTCTCAAAAGCGATTGGACAGTTGGTGGACCTCCCTCGTAAGCCGAAGTTCACATGTCAAGAAGCCATGGAAAAAATTCTGAAATTTTTCGATAAATCATGTTGTCCTTATATACGTATAGTGATCACAAAACAAAACGGTGACTGAAAAAGAAACAGTTAACGGTCGACTCTCCAAAAGAATGTGGTCAATTGGTGATTAATTTTCCGGTTATAACGGCGATTAATTAATTGATGGTTTATAGCGAACCGCCGTCAATGGGCGGTTATTTGACGAATCGCGGTTCACCGACGGTTTTCTATAAAAGTAGACGACATTGGATTAGTTTTTCTAGAGACGAAACAATTTTCTGACACTATATGTCGCTCAAATATGGATCAAAACAGGATATTTAGCATTGTATAGATCTTTGCTCATGTACACATGCAGAAGGGCTCGATTTTCTGCTAAAGAGGTTCACAGCAAACTTGTCATCTAGATACTGATCCGTTTTACTCGCGATATCATCTAACAATTGCAAATTAACCTTGAATTTTTAGTGTTTCAGTTTAAACGCAGAGCTTTGTCAACTGCAGGGAGAAATTTAAGACCAAGGCACATCCTCAGTTCTGCTTCAAATCTCAGTAAAACGACCAACGGATATAAAGAAAGAATTAAAGTTGCAGAATCTACTCTGTCGCCTTTTTCCACCTGGCACAATGTGAGATTATGTGATCCGTTACTTGTATTACGTCTGAAAAAGTAACGGCTAAATTTTTTTTATTGTTGAAATAAACCGTTGATTCATCTGTTAGCGTTGTGAAAATCATAGAAATATTGAAGTCAATGATAGCTTTTTGTTAATTCGATAAGACAATCACGTTTTAACATACAGAACTCGTGTTAACCACACAACATGAGATTTCAGTCCAATGACAAAAATACTATCGAGGATTAAGGAGGGGCGGTTATCCACCCCCAAACCTATCCTCAAATTATGCCAGTTTATAGAGCGCGTTGAGTACTATATATCTTCAAGAAATTTCGGCTGTTCTATGGACATTCGTGAAGTTATGAATTTTTTAACGTTGGACTTTGGTCAAAATTTTCGCTCTAGCGGCTGATTTTTGATATTTCACAAGTCATTCAGGAATAATGACAAAAATTTGGTTCAAGTATGTTTAGATGCACAATTATTCATAGTTATTATGTGTGTAAAAAAGGAAGAAAAAATTTCTATCTAACGGACTTTTTATAAATCTTTTCTCTAAAACTGATGCCAGTTCATCCCAAGCAAATATCACCTATGGGAAAAATCTAGATACATTTCGTGTATAATTGGGCGATACACGACTAGTTGACATCTAGATTACTAGTTGGAAAAGGGATTTTTAACTAGATGCGTCTGCAGGTGCATCTAGCAATAGTTAAATCGATCGGGCGATAAATCGATAGTTGCAACTAGAAAAAATCTAGTAATCGCCCAATTACTAGATTTCCACTGCCGTTACACGGTAGTTGCAATCGAGTAAAAGTCTAGTAACCTAGATGAATCAGGCGATACTAGAATTTTTTTTTGACGCTTGGGCAATGTAGTCTGGTCGTTTGCGTTTACGATGCTTGCATTATTTTTTTCTTCAATCCCTTTTTCTCAAATATAAAGACTGATATATCATTCGAATCAGCTACTCAAGCGCTACAAAATCATTCCCGGATTTTTATATGAATTAAAAACTCATATATTATTAAAAATGGATGCCCGTGGCTATTTCTTTAATAATTTTTGAACAATGCACTTCAAAGGCTTGCGATTTTCAGCATTGCATAGAGGAGATAAATAGCTGCAATTTGATATAAAAATATCTCAGAAAATACCACCTGCAGGTGGTATTTCTTATTAGTCTTTGAAAGAGTAGGTCGTCGTTCCAGGATCTACCAGAGTGATCCCTGTGCTTCTCATATAGATATGATAGCCTAAAATGTTTTCTACAAAATGAGAACTAAGCGATCTTTTAAACTTTCGTGGTTTAGTTAGTTAATGCTAGTTAGATAATGCTCCTCATACCCTAAGCGGAGCACTTTTTTCATTTTAATGGGAAAATTTTGAAACAAATACAATTTACATAAATTTTAAATAAATTTACAACTAAAAATTTTCTATTTGTATTCTATTTATTTCAAAATTTTTCCACTAAAATGAAAAATGTGCTCCGCTCAGGGTATGAAGAGGACTATCCTGAACAACTTTGACAGCGAAAATTTTTCTTCAAAATGCTTTGTTGTTTTTGAAATGCGTGCATAAGTTTCAAAACATTACTTTAAGGACTCAAACTGCACTATAATAAAAAATGCTAATTTTCTCAGACACCGTTGGTTCAATTTTCATTATAACTTGTGGGTATATGTCACTTAAGGTGCTCTATCAAACTGCGTGACAATAAGAGTTCCAGCTTCAATTTTTGAATTTTTTTGTAAATGTTTTGAATAGAGGGCCAAAATCGTATGAAATTCGTGAAAATTTCTTTTCTCAGCAATTACAAGTCTGTTCATCGAAAGCACTTCAGAGTATATATAGCTTGATGTGCTCTACAAAGTTATGAAAAAAAACGGGGGTGGTTGCTCCCCCTCTCCCCTTAATAGAACTCGTCATTTCTGTAGTACAAAGTATGCGAACCGATTTCTTTGCGTCAGGTGGTGTGACTGTAGATAATTTGAAAAATAAAGGTAAATGTATCAATTAGAATATACTGAATTAAACTGCGAACAAACATAATTTAACCTGTTTAAATGTGTATGAAAAGCTTCACAGAACGCCGAATGACATAAAAAAGTAAAGAGAATGGATAGAATAAATATTCGTGGTAGCAAACAAAATAAATCATTGTTTCTTTTTTTACGAAATGGCACATATTAACTGTCTTTTTTTTGAGTATAAATTCTTCACATGTTGCACCTCTTGTATATCATAAAGTCTCGGTGGGGAGAGAAACATGCTTATCATATAGCCAACATTTAAGCATGATTGCACAAATTAGTTTTAAACAAAAGTGAATCACAGTGACGCAGCTGCGAATGGCACGAACAGAATTTCAAGTAGTGGTCGAATGAAGGTTTCCTCTCAAAACCTGTATGGTTTTCGAAGTGTATGAAAATCATGAAACATATGCTAAAAGGTACTATTCTGATAGTATGCACCAAAGTTATGCATGAAAGAGTATTTTTATCGTGTCTGTTGGTTCTGCATATCGCCATAGCTACGTAACAGCTAGCGTAGTGAAATTCGGTGACAAAATTTTCACGTTTTATTCTTCTCATAGTCTTTTAATGAAATAACTTTTAGAGCTGTGCAACATAGACAACGGTAAAACAAACGTTTCTGAATCAAATGAAATGTGTTCGGATTCTGTGTGATCTTTTCAACACACAGTCGTATGCGTTGCACAGCTCTGAGAGTTGTTTCATTAAAAGTCTAGAAAGAGAATAAAAGGTTAACATTTCGTCATGGCATTTCACCACGATGGGAGAGTTACGTAGCCACGTCGATACGATAATTGTTCATCACTACATAACTAGGATGTGTTTCCTCATTCGAACATTCTTAATAATATTTTATAATTGATACTTTTTAGCAGCCGTCATTCTAAATGATCAAGTCTATTTATTTACAACTGGCGAGCGAGTCATCATCAGTAAAAATTACATGAGTTAGAAAAGTTAAATAAAGTAAAACTATCGACTGCTTATGAACCATCTGCGCATTTATACATAACTTTTTAGTTGTCCTTTTCCTTTCTTTCTGGGTCAGGTTAGAATGATGGCACATTCAAATTTCGAAAAATCTACTGTGTATATTTTGTCTTTTCCTTTTCATCTATTTTTTTGCTTTGAAAGCCCTCTGAAAAGACGTATACTGGTATGATACCGAACGGTCGATACCGTTGAATTGAGGGGAGGGTAATCGTATAGCTAAAGATTCTTTGACCATTAGAGGATAGTGTCGACTGTTTCCTGCCACAATTTTTGTAAAGGGTGGCCCCAAGTTCTGTCTTATTCAGTATTGTCTCAATATCTCGGTCAAGGTTGATCACCAAGCTTCAACCTTTTTTTAAAAGAGAACGTCATCCAATTCTCTACATAAAACATATTAAACACTTCTTTATATACTATACAAATAAAGAATTATAGAGGAAATACGTGAGAGCTTCCATATCGATTACTTTCAAACCGAAAAAACAGGTTTTTCAGTTTCAGTTCCCTGTATTCTGCGATTTGAAAAAAGAGAGAATGGCTATATTGTAGATCTCGAAAAGCTGTATCAATTGGCTATATTTAAGACTCTTCATAGGGTCAAGCGGTTGCAGGAGGATTCTTTTTTTAGCGATTCTAATCCAAATCGTCATTTTCTAATCGCAGTTTTGCACCACTCAGGAAAATTTGTGTGATTTATTTCAAATCACATATTATGACTGTGGATCTAGTTTATCTTAAAGCAAAATAATTCTTCTGTTACATCCGAGCAGAGAAAGGCGAATAGCCCCTTTTCGTTTTCTGTGCTAAGACGAAGAAATCAAATTTTCCCCTTTTCATTTTTACTTTTAGTAAAATCTTCGTTGTAGCAGAGGTTTGTAGCGAACTTATGATGTAAGACAAGAAAGGTGACATTATGAGCATCCGAAAATACGTTTCGATTCCACTTTGTTGCATAGCACCTTGTTCAAAATAAATATTTATTGGTTGTGCTTTGAGTTTGAAAGTAATCGATATCGAAGCTTTTCCTTCTTTCCTCTGTATTTTTTATTCTTATAGTAACTTATATAAAGAAATGTTCAATATATGTTTTGTGTAGAAAACTGAATCAGGCTTTCGATAAAAATAGGACTGAGACTTGGCGATCAACCCTGACCGAGATACTGAGAAAATACTGAATAAGACAGGATTCCTGAGGCACCCTTTACTGTTAAAATCAATAGGGTGCACGGTTTGTACAACATGCTTTCTCAAAGCCTACTTAAGTTTGTATTCAGTTATTAGATCCAATTGTGCAGACTTTTTGTGAGGTTCTACTCACTCACTTCTCATATTTATTTGCATAAAGTGAACGGCTATATATAGTACACAAGTTGAACAACAGTTATGCAAGAGTTGCGCAGGAGTTGCGCAAGAACAGAAACAGTTGGGAAAACCAGGGGATGACACAAGTATTGTGCAAGAACAGAAAGAAAGGAAAAGAAGAAGAGAACATAGTCTTATGAGCTGCCAGAAATGGCAGATCATAACACTTTTAATGTGCCACCATTCCACATGATTCTCACCTGATGCGGAAAGGAAAGGAAAAGAACTGCGTAAGAGCATCATTTCTATGTGTAAAAATAGGCATGAAAATTTATAATGAGAAAGTGTAATAATTTACCTACTAGAAAGATCATTAAATTAAGAATTGTATCATTAATAATAGCACTGAGGACAGATTGAAATTTAAAGAATTATTTCTGTAAGAATATTGACCTGAAGAATATTTGTAAAATTTGTTGAGATTTATATGTTTATCATTTATAAACAGGTTCAATGTGCGATCACTCTGTGATAAGAATAATAATGGGGATCAACTCCCTCTTTTCTGGTCTCAAGTGGATGTTTTCTTCTCTATTGATAAAATAAATAAAGCTTATATGACTAAAAAATTATATATAAATGCGCAGATGGTTCATAAGCAGTCGATAGTTTTACTTTATTTAACTTTTCTGCCTCATGTAATTTTTACTGATGATGGCTCTGATGGGTCGACAGTTGTAAATAAATAGATTTAATCATTTTAGAGTAGCTGCTAAAAAGTATCAAACGTTTATGTCGCAAATGCTGCCATTAAACGTTTATAATCGAAAATTGATATTTATCATCAAGTGGTAGAAATGTTTCACTCTATTCTTCATGTTTTTCACGTATCTTGTTTTTTCGCTGAACATTTTCTATATGTAGGTATTTTTGTTAATTGCTTTTTATTATCTGTTTCCCTGATTTCCCCATCTGTGTCAAAATAAATGAAATGAATATGAATACGCTAAAATTGAGGATGACCCAAAAGAAATCTATATTATTTTGACAAACTAATTTTTTTTAATAAAAGAAATTTCGCGGATTTGTGGATATTTTTAGGCAGGTGGCCTAAAATATATCTTTTACCAAACCTTTAGTGACTCTATATCTAAAAAGCATAGTTCCAATCATTCACTTATGAAAAGTTATAATTCAAAGGTTTTTTTACCTTAGGTGCTATACATATGTGTCAGAGCCCAAAACGAATCGGGTTTTCCTGATTCGATCCGATCCGATTCGGCACAACTGTTTTGAATCCTAAATTGGTTCGATTCGGCAAAAAGTCTCGATTCGTTTAGGATTTTGCATCTTGTAGATATTAATTATAAAGGAAAAAAAGATAAAAGAATTTTTGTGTACAAATTTGGCTCGACTCGATTCGATTCGATTCGATTCGATCCAACATGTCTGATAACAAATTCAGTTCGATTCGGGCTCCGATATGTATATCGAGTGGTATAGGCAGAAACAGCCACTTTTGTTTTCTCTGTTGAGGAGCTTTAATATAGTCTAAAGATTTCAGTTTAGGCTCATTCAATAGAGATTTTTCTGCTCTACAAAATTCCATAGAAAAAGACATATTTTATATATATATATCTTATATATCACTGTTATTATCATAGTTGATGCATCGGAAAATCTGTAGTTTTCGATACTATTTGTAAAATCGAATCAACTATAAAGAAAATTTTGCACACATATGACTCTCCACCTTTCTATTTCGGGCGACTATAGTCAAATAAGAGGTGAGTGAATACACCCACGTGAGGGCCGTTAGTGCATCTTACAAATAACAGCACTAAAGGATGGTCAGCTAGTTAAACAAATAGAACTGAAATAACATCAGTATGATTGGTTGTAGTTCAAATGATGATTTTCATTCAGTTCATTGAAATTACTTTATATGAAAAAAAATGACAAATGCTGTGACTGAAGACATTAAGTGTCTCCCTCTGTCAAGTGAGGAGATTGTTTAAAATAGAATAGAAAACTTTTGTCTTTCAGTTACTAACAAGAAGTATTATATTAGCCAGTATACAGTTTACATATTTCTGTTGACGTCAATTCCCTACTATACACTCGAAGTTCATCTATAGCTCCTCTATATTGTCCAAGAACAATACTTCCTGTAGCGCAGCTTTGGCCTAGGTTTGACCCTAAAGTTAAATAATTTTGCGCACCACTTGCCGAATAACTTGAACCAGTTGAACCGGTTGATGATGCACGAAGAGCTCCATTTACATAGAGTCTTAGACCGTTTGTCGTACTAAATGTCTGAACGATATGTGTCCAAAATGGACTTGTTTGTATAACAGGACCAATTACAGATGTCGCTGAGAACGATGTAGTGTATATTTGAGCAACAATGGCGCTTGACGACGAAAATCCCAAGAATGGAAAACACCATCCTGCACCTGAAGACACGAAGACAAACAAATACCGTTATGTCTCTCTCGCTATGCTTGTTTACTAACCTGTTGAAAGTGATGATACATGAACAAGTACACCGCTTAATGTAGTAGGCATAATCCATAAGGCAATTGTAAATGCTTGATTAGTAGTACCAAGTGCTAGGGTAGTTTGCATTTGAAAATAACATGGCGTTGTTGTGTTTAGCTGTAGTGCTAGATTTACTTTTCCCGACGTAAAAAACTCCCCTGATGATGTTCCAACGAGAAAATTAGGCCCTGAATCATAGAGCGAACTGTCAAATGGAAAGTATGCAGCTAGTGTTGCGTCATTTAAAACTTCACATGCCGATTTAGCACGAGTACTGTACGATAGATGATCTATGTAGCCGTTGAAATAAACTTGTGCGGCTGCGCTCCCGCCAATTTGACCACCACCGATTGTTGCAGTCGAGCCTGACGTAGCCAGAACACCGGCTGAACTATAACCAATTTGAATCCCGTTTAAGTAAACAGTACGCGTGCGCGCACTATAATCGTAGACAAAAGCAGCGTGATACCAAGTGTTTGCTGATAAAGATGTACTAGAACTGGTATCGTCATTAAAAAAACCCCAATATAAAGCGTAGCTACGGATCATCATGAATAAACATTGTTCAGAATTACTCGCCAAAAATTGACCAAAAAAAGCATTATCCGACCCTGAATATACGTTCCAATAGAACCAAAACTCAATAGTAAAACTCCTTGCAGAGAAATTAATCGATGAAGCTGTTAAATATTGTGATGATGAATAGGTAAAACTGATCGCATTTCCAACCATGCCGGTGACAAATGTGGGAAGAGCTGGCTGTGAACTAGCTGTATAGCCATTTCCACTTCCATCGCTAAGTGTTGAATCAAATGAATAGAAACCAGCTAGTGATGCAGTTGATGTTGCTGTGGACATACAACTGGCCGCACAAAGAACAGTGGTTGCTGATGTTGATGTTGTACCTTAAATTTAGGAAGAAACATTCATCTTGCGTTAGCTCTACCTCATAACACTGGTATTAATGATGTTCAGAATAAAAACTACAACAAAGAATTTTGTTACACAATATTTCTGAAAAGATTGTGACGAGTTTTCTGGAGATTCCCTGCAAAATCCTCTCACGAAATCTTAAGGAGAATCCTCCATCTTTATTTTGATACGTTGTACATCTCATTGAGTTAAGCATACATCCTGAATTTTTTTACCTTGAAAATGTTGGCATAATAGTTGTCAAAATTAGAACCTTTATTTTCGCAAGTTCTGTTGGAGAAAAAAAATTATTTTGAAAAAACCTTGCCGAAGTTTTTTACAAAAGCTATGCAGGTTGGAACAAAATAGATCGACCGTGACCTAAAGACTTAACCATTTTGAAATAAATAAAATTTATATAAGAATTAGATTTGACTCTTATTATTTTCAGTTTTTGAAGGCACAGCAAATCAGGTCGCTAAGATACCGCTTATCACCATCTCGTAGAGTATGCCAGGCGTTCCTGCACTTCTGAGTAAACAGACAAAAAAAGCTAACATGAGAGCCATAGATTAAGACTGAAGTTAAAGATTGAAATTCTTGCAACTAGAAGATCTTGCCCCTCATTGTTGCACGTATTGCCCGCGTCCTTTTTGAGTAAAAAACAACTCATTTTTCTCGGACTTTTGTATAAACTCATGATTCGGTCGAAAGTCTACAAATATGAATTTATAGGTAACTTTAAGTGGCGAATCAAATACAGTGATACAAATAAGAAAGAATGCAACTTTGACCATGTTAGGCAGCTCTCGACATTCCATGTTATTTTAAAATTGTAATCTTCACGTCTTATACTTCACGTAAAATTAAAGATAATCAGCAACCAAATACTGTAAAAAGAATAAAAATATAGAACTATCTTCAAAAGCAGCACTTAATGATACTCGACATAGCACATTTGATAATAATAATTGAAATATTTCATATTTTATGAGAGATGTTATTACATCCTATGCATTTTGTCCAGGAATTTGCCAAGTTCTTGCATAGTCACCATCGCTTATACAAGCTGTACCGAAAGCAATATCGGAACGGATCGAAAAATATGAAAGCGAGTAAAGTGGCTAGAATCAGACAATATTTTTGAAGGATAAAAGTAGTGATCTCGATAATATAGTGAACGTAGTGATTCAGTAAGATGGGATATGTGAACAGATAAAAACGAAGATACTACTGGCACTGTTATGGAAATAGTAGATAACTATTCATAATGTAACAAGTAAAGTTATCTATATCTCCCATCGTTTACCCTATATAAACAAACAATTTCAGATGACTAACTATTGCACATTTTCTTCAGTAGTATTCAAGGTATCGTATGGTTACGAATAAATGTTCTGTGTGTGTTACTTTTTCCCTTCTACTCTCAATTTTCCTTCTTCCGCTTAGTACGGAATACGGCTGAATCACATAATCTGCTACCAGAGTGAGTGCGTTACCGTTTTTACTCATTCCTTTATGTTACAATACTTGAAAGGAACATTGTAGAAATTTGAGATATCTTGTTTTGCAGCTAAAAGTATGCTTTTAAAAATCCACTCGGGATGAACTGAGTTTTATTCAATCGTGTTTGCGCCATAATCGAAATACCAGCAGCTCTGAAAAAATGAATTTTAATTTTCAGCATGCTGCATTTTAGTTGTAGCACAAACACGATCGAGTGAACCGAGGTGATCCCACGATGGCTTTTACAAGCTCTGAGACCTTGCATCACAAGTCACATGTTTTCATTACTCAAAACCCAAAAATTTTGTGTCAGACGTAACCAGTTTTTTCTGTTGTATGCGACGTTGGTTTAGGACTGATCAGAATCAATAAAAAAGTACCGGGCTTGGTAAAGCTTGATGAAAATTGATCTTTATCTGTATTTTTTAACAAGCCTTACCAAGCCCGGTACTTTTTTTATTGATTTGACCAGTCCTAACACCAGCGTCACATACAACAGAGAAAACTGGTTACGTCTGGCACAAAAGCTCGGTAGAGCTTGGGGATTTTGAGTAAGGCAAACATGTGATCTTTGATGTAAGATCGCAAGTTCGTAACATCCCTACTTTTATTTACAAAACAAGACGTCTCTAAAATTCCTACAGCGTTCCTTTCAAATGTTGTAGCAAAAACCAAAAGAGTGAAAACGGTGACACACTCACACTCCGGAAATAACGTGTGCGAATATACTTAGTAACAATAGATAACTTGACGAATAAAAGCAAATGCTTTCTATCGCTCGATCAATTATGCTGTGTTTCGTGGTAACAAGGTTAGATACAACTATTTTCAACCATAAAATAGCTCTTTTTAATCAGACCAAATAGTTCCTACTTTTTGCGTAATCAACTGATGTAAGCGACATATTCTCTCCTTTTTCCTTACAACACTAATGCTTAGGGATGCATCAAATCCTGC
>CAJNOQ010002675.1:0-23142 GCA_905250885.1 Didymodactylos carnosus | reverse complement strand
GCATTTTTCTCCATCAAAATTTCACTTTTTCGAGCTGGGAAGGTGATATTCGTGATCAGCTCGACCTGGCGATTCAGAATATGTATAATAAAGCACAAAAAAAAAATTTCACTCGAAGTTTGCTTTACGTGCATCTTACCTGTTTTATTGATACGAATAACTCGACGATATACTTGACATAAGAATTTCGGTCAAGTAGGTGAGGACAAATGAGAAAACACATCATTTTTTTAATTTAATTAATTAGATAAGAATGGACGAGAACGCTGATGTCAGAAAAAAATCACCAAAAATTAACTCTATATCATGGGGACATATGGATGTTGACGGTATTGGAAAAGGAAAAGATTTTAAACTATATCCCGGAGGTAATATAATCACATTTAACTAATGTAAGTTTTTTTATTGATCATCTGTGTATTTAGGAGCTTCCGAATGGGATTGGAATGTCTCAAATACTAAACATACACCTGGTATTCAACTAATGGATGTAGAGGAACTAATTCGGCATGAAAGTGAATATATTGTGTTATCAAAAGGAATGAAGAATCAGTTAGAAATATCAAAAGAAGTTAGAGAACACCTTGAAAATGTTAAAGGATCATCATCAATCAAAGAGTACTATATTAAAACAACGGAAGAAGCGGTCGAAATCTATAATAAATTAGCAAACGGGAATAAACGCGTTGGAGCCTTAATTCATTCAACTTGTTGATTTTATCGTAAATGTTAGATTATCTATTCATATTTTTGTGGTTTTTATCGAGCTGTATACTTTTTAAGACAGTCGACTAGCGCGAATCGCTTATTATAGGAGTCAGGAAATAAGCGTGTTCTGATTTTAAACAGAAAGTATGTGATAATTACTATTTCTACATTAAGTTTTGCAGTTGTTAAATCTTTAACAAATTTTTTTCACAAAATAATAAACAATGAATTTTCAAGTTTATCATATTACTTTTTATTCGCTACAATTGTTACCAACAGCTGTACTATCTTCTTTCGTGCATGTCTTAGATCAATATGTAACATTTACTGATTAAGCGGCAATAAACAAGGTGCAAATGGTTATAATATTGAAAACTGTGTCAACGGTCCTTGCACATTTCGCATCTAGACCAAATGTTCCATCTCCTATTAAAGAAGGAACGTGTTCAGAATAAACTGGGTTTAGAATTAGTGTTGCATGATGTATAAACGAGTTGGATGGCTAAGAACAGCAAAAAATGCTGCGATTTTTCTTCACATACAGATCAAAATTCTCAATTTCAAGATAAACTACATCTAAATTATTCTGTTCTTAATTTAAATAAACAAAATAGTACAAACATCTGGTAAGATCGACGCATAGCAGACAAATAATGAACATGACAAATCAGAAAGCAAGATCTTCAATCACCAATTAAAGTTGGAACTACTTATACCAAGAGTTATTCATCTGCATCTAAACAGAAGTCATACTTGCGGCTTTGTTAGTATTCATAAATGAAAATTAGGTAGAATTTTGATTAAACAATTATTTCGTATACCTTAGTCGTTGAATTATATATATATAATCTCTATTAATCATTCTTGTTGATGAACCCGGATACGTCAGTCATGTTACTACGACAACCTATTGACCCTTTTCTTTCATGAACATCACCTATCTTCAAAATTTAGAAGACTTCCACGATCTAAAATTGCATGAAAAAAGTATTTACTTCCTGGCGAAAGCGCGTAAGTACGTATCATTACACACATTTTCACTATTAGTATAGGCTTATCAGTAGTGCCTGATAACAGTATTCATGGATAAAAAGTCATACATTCTGAAAATGATATTATTTTCTTGCACGAAATGCGAGTTCGTTAGCTAAATTAGACCTATCAAACGCTATTGATAAATGTATATGTAGTCATCTACTTGATTGAAGTTAAATTAAGAATTAGAGTAATCTGTGGTTAGCGAATTGCCATTACATATAAACTATCATCTAAAATCACTTTTTGAACAATCATCGTGCATTATTAAAAAAAGTAGATCATAAAATCAGATAATTGTAAAAAAATTAAAGATTTATCGTTGAAATTTTGTGTATTACAATTGACATCAACCAAACATTTTTAAATATGAATGAATATTATTTTTCATTTTGGATGAAGATAATAATCATTATTAAAGATCCTATACTACAATTAACTCAATAATATATTGATCAGAATGTGATGTGTTATGAAGTTAGCTACAAAAACATTTCTTTTTTTTTTGTCTGAGTGAAGTCGTTTATTTTAAAAAAATGTCACAGATCATATCTTTACTTAAATTCTGTACAGTATTATATAAGGAATTGAATTATTAGCTAAAACTAAACAGTAGATAAGATAATTCTACTTCTAGTTCTCACAACACATAATAATCTTAGTTTTTGTTCCTATGGGTAAAATTAGGCATTTTTATCCAAAAATAATATTTTATTATGTAAAAAGTATAATTGATCAAAACATGAATCGTGGTAAAAAAAAAGACACTTTTGTTTTGTGTCTGCATAAAAGACACGTTGATAAAATTTTTTTTTTGCTTGTTTTTTCTTCTTCTATTCTATAATAATTTTATTCAACACATGTAATTATATTTTTTTCTCATTGGAAAATAACGAAAAATCTTCATATTTCTTTCTTTTTTTTGTTTTCTTGTCCTTATACAAAGCTCATTATAATCATCATTTATGTCATTCCACAATTCGAAATTTATCTTGGGAATTTTATAATGAAAATGGATATATCTCTAGTTCGCTAAATGATGACTATTGTAATAATAGTTTAGACTATTTCTTTTTGTCAATGTCTTGTTTAATAGTTAAGATACTAAACAAATAAAAATTTTTCTTTATTTTTATTTTATTTTTATTATTTTATTTATGAAAAAGACGAACACGTTTACTTGAATCAATTTTCGCTTCTCAATATACATGTTTCTTAAACTATTCATTTATCAATGATATTAACTCACTGTCTTTTAGCCGGATGGAATGAGGATAAACTATTTAACAAATATTCAATACTATTGCTTTTTTTGCGCATCATCTCCTTTGTGGTTTGAGATTTGTGTATGTATGACATTTTTCGGCAGATACTTACTTATTGTTTTTCTGAATACTTAGAATCTATGCGTAGGCTAGAAGAAAAAAAAAGAAGATACAATTATTTACTACTTTTGTTTTGTTTTTTCACTTACTAAATCAAATGATTTTGAATAATCACTGATAAATTAGACATATTTATTCTTATTTTAGTACAGTAGACAAGATACTTTTAAGTTTTCAGTGAATATGTAACTAAAATCCACTACATTGTCTTTCTATCATCATTACTAGAATATCTTGAGCTCACAAAAAGTTTTTTGTTATTATAAATAGAGTTTATAGCTCCTGCTAATTTGGAACTATAGTAGAAAGATGATTTGTTACTTATAAATTTTATTTTTAATAATCGTTTTTTTTATTCTACATATATGTATCTAAAACTTGAAGAGAAAAAAGTAAACATGTCAAGTATTACTTATAAATATAGTTATAGTTAGAAAGTATACACAGACAGAAGAATATAAAGTTTTATCAAGCATTTTTCTAAATTATATGTGTATATACTTAGAAAAATATCAAAAATCTCTTTTAGATGAAGAAAACAATATTCTATATTTTTTTTTTCTGATACAAATATCAATACAAACAACAAAGGAGAAAAACATAAAATAACTTCTTCAACAATAATTCTTTTAAAAAATAAACAAAACATATTAGACTAATTGATATTAAACTATGTTTTTTCAAAATAGAAAAACAGTTTATTTTTATCATCTTAGAAAAAAAATATCACATATCGTTTTGCCTCATTCTAATAGTATAAACATAAAATTTCCTTTTACTTTTCTTACAAATTTGGTATTTTATTTTTATTATTTAAGGTCAATCATACTATTTATATTCTATACTTAATGATTGGTATAATCGAGCTTAATTTCAGATGGAAAATGTTTATATTCATTTTTAGCTGATAATTTCGATTTAATGTACATATTTTTCCATGAACAAGAGAGTATAAATTTTTTCGTAAATTGAAAAATGATTATTCGTATATATTATTTTTTTTATAGTAAGAGATGGTCGTACAACTAAAAAGAATGTTTTCTATCAAAGCCGTTGTTAATAGAAAATGAGTCTAAGTTATAATATATTAGTGATAATATAACATTAAAGACACGAATGACTTTGTTTAAGTCACTAACTTGAGATTATATGATGAAAGATGTGTACATCATTGTTAAAATTCAACGCTATACTCTTGTATATCTCTTATCGTAAAGTATTTTCTTCTAATAATCTTGAAATCACTGTTTTTTGCTTTCTTATTTCTTTTTAATATGTACAAATATGTAAAAGTTCATTTTTGATTATAGATGAACGTGTTTAATGTAAAAAGAAAAGAAAAGAAAAGAAAAAAGAAAACACACTTTAGAAAGAATCTAAATTTATTGTCAAGATCTTTTTAATGTGTTCATCATGTATAGATCTAAATTATCTATTGGAAAATATTCATTGACTAATTTCTTTTCTCTTTTCTCTCTCTCTCTCATCGATATAATGAAAAAATGAAATATAGATAAATGCAAATGATGATGGAACAAAATATTTTCATCTACATATAACAACTTCTGATCCTCATCGTTGCTAGAATGACGAAAATGTATGTGGTTTAAATGTCATTAACACAATACGAATCGTTCCGAGTTTGTCTACAATTGAAGATGGATTTAATAGATAAGAATAAAAAACATGTCTAAGAATAACAACAAAACATATCTAAACCATCAATAAGAATCATTGCACCATGTAAATAGACTGATATACAAAAATGTGTTGAATAACCATGAATTTATTGCTCATCCGATCATTTTTAATATACTCTCTCTTTCTCGCTTTTATCAACACATTAGATTAATGACGATGATGGTAAGTATATTCAATAGAATAAGAGATAATCAATCACTGATTGATTTATTCTTTATATACTTCCTACGTGTAAACGACGTATATGAAAAAATTTTTTTTTTTTAAACTTAATATAGACATATTTTAAAAGAGACAATTTTTCTAGTGAATATTATAAAAATTTCAAAAAGGGTTATTGATAAATGTGATATCAATTAATTTTGATAGTTGAATATATATTGAAAAAAAGTGATCACCTTGACTATTCAACTATATGTGATTTGTTGTGGTTGTATTATTAGTAGTCATAAATCTAACAAAACATCCTCTAGGCATTCGTATACAAATAACTTCTTCTCGTACTAAGAAACAAAGGACCTGTCTCGTCGCGTTTTGTTAACAAAACTCTATCGCGAACAAAATTATTGTCAATCACAATTCAAAGAAAATATGGGCGTTAAATGGAGAGAAGAGAGAGAGAGAAAGAGAGAAAAAAAAAAATGTCATTAACAATAAGAAATAAACTACTACGAGAAAGTACTAATGATATACTCTACTTCGAACTTGTAATGGTGTGTGACTGTAAAGAAGAACTTAAATAGATGTTTATTTTTTTTATGTATCTGTTGAAAAAAAAGAAGGAAGAAGACAAAAAGGAACAAATCATAAATAGATAATAAAAACATCGATAGAGGGATACAAAACTATGTTTTGTTAAGGAAGAACAGCTGCCGCTTCTAATAGGTTTCTTGCTAAAAAGTTTCTTCTACCTAAAATATCTAAGGTAAGATCGTAATATACCAATTTCTCTCTCTCTGTCTCTCTCTCTCTCTCTCTCTCTCCCTTTCTCTATTTTAATATTATCATATTAAATTTAACAAACCGAAAAATTCACTTATATTTTCTTTTAATAAAAAAGACGACTTTGATTACCATCAAACGAACTTATTGATAAAATAAAAAAAAGATTTGTTTTTTCAAGTAGAAATTTTTGTCGTATAAAATAAACCTTAACTGAATGTTTAGTTTGGAATGGAATAAATCAGTATTTGAAGATTAACCAATCGGTTTTCTCATCTTGAAAGAATTGTTTCAAACCTCTTGTCGTTTATCTTTATATTGACGACATGTGTGTATATGTTGAGCTTCCTTTATTTATTTCTCTTCGAGCAGTACTTATACTGCATAGAAAAATTCATTTGTGTTCGTCCGTGCTCTTCCTGATTATAATAAAAAAAAAAGGTTAGAAACAAAATACAATTTGTCCATTATTTTATGAGTTTAAAGGTTATTGAAAAGAGGTAATAAAAAAGTTATAAGAAATGATTTATTATTCTTAATTTCTGTTAACTTTTTTTTTCAAATATATCATCTATTGAATTCAAATGTGAATATTAATTCAAAAAGTAACACTTAGAATATTTTGTACATTGTTGAAAACTGTCTTATGTTATTTTTGTTAATATAAAGACAAATTTCTTCTCATTTTTTTGTTGTTGCCATACAAACAGTCTCTATAGTCTTTTTTCTCTCCCCCTTTCTTTGTTTTTTTCTCCTTTTTTTTATAGTCTATATGCGACGATTTCCAATAAGAATGATGACGATAACCTTTCTTTTTTTCACCATTGGAATTTATCGAGAGTGTATGTATACATGAGGAAATTTTACGGTGATATATAGTCAATATGATATTTTGTAAGTGATCTTCATATTTGTAAAAATAACATTTTTTATCTATAATTATCTTTATATACTAAATCATTACTTACCGTTGTGTGTATGTATCTGATTATTCAATTATAATGAACAGTTTTATTACCATGAATGAAATTGAAACTCTTCCAATAGTTAACTGGTCATTTTCTTTGCCAATGGATAATTGAAACAATAGGATATGATTCTTACAATCTAATGAATGTATTGTATGTTAGATTAAAAACAAGTTTTATGAATTGTTATGATTTTTTTGATAAAATTTAACAGTTTTACCACAGAAAAAATAAAATTTATCATTTCATATGTAGAAAAGACTTTCTACGTAAGATATGTTTCAAAGATAGACATACTATAATAGTTATTGTGTACAATACTTTCACGTTGATCTATAAGTTTAGACTCTTTTTTGTTGTTACAATTATAAATCAGTGTGTGTATCATTGATTTTTTTCTTAGATTTAAAATACTTACAATTATTCAATTTCAATATTAAATTACTTTTAATGATATTATATTCGTCATTACCATCATATTTACTCATTATACTAATATTGAATGAAATTTCACCTAAGATATGAGGGAAAAAAAATGTAAATTTGATCGATGAATTACATCAATTCTACTCGTCTAATTCTAACATCTCTGTTAACAACAACAACAACATCCACATTGACAACAAATTATAGTCATAATGAAACATCAACAGATATACCAAAAACATTAATACCCGAAAAATATCAAGTTATTCTTCTAAGTTTTGCTTATGGTGTGATTGCCTTTCTAGCCATTGTTGGCAATTCATTAATTATTTATATTGTTCTTCGAAATAGACGTATGCATTCAGTAACAAATTATTTTATATGTAATTTAGCATTAGCCGATTGTCTTGTGGCATGTTTTGCTGTACCATTTCAAGTATGTATAGTAAAAATATTAAATCTATAATCATGTTCAATTTCTATAATTGACAATTTTGAGAGTTAAAACGCTCTTTTTATAACTTCATTTCCGTTCTGAATTAATGAGTAGAATTTTATTTTCTAGTTTCAAGCTGCCGCCTTACAAAAATGGGTATTACCACATTTTTTATGCAAAGTTGCACCATTTACTCAAATACTTTCTGTTGATGTATCTATATTTACTTTGGTGGCAGTTTCAATCGATCGTTATCACGTGATGTTATATCCGTTAAAACCAAAATTATCTACTAGAAAAGCGTTTATTATATTTTTATTTGTTTGGTTAATTGCTCTTGGATCATCGATACCAAGTTTATTTTTTTATCGTGTATATCAAATAAATGTTGATTATTATCAATGTTTACCCAATACATATCAAACAATACCACAAGATCAAGCTCATAAAGAAAATTCGACTAGTAATACGATGGATAATATTGCCACCGCCCATAATTCATATGATATACACAAAATATATATTGTCTACAATATTTATTCTCAGTATATTATACCATTCATAATTATAGCTGGTGCCTATTTTAGAATTGGTTCACATTTATATTTCTCTAAACCGCCAACAACAATCAATAAACATCAGGAAGTTATTGCGAGAAATAAACGAAAAGTATGTAGCAAAAACCTTGAATAGGAGGAAATCGACCACTTAGATAGATTGTTAAACAAATACTAGAGAATTAATACATAAATAGAGCTATTATTATTGGCAATGAGTAACAGATTAAGCTAAATCGATTACTCTAAAGTCACACGTTTCAAGGATGATAAATGAAAAGTTATCCATTTATTGTTTACATTCCAGCTTGAAACAATATATTGAAATAATAATGCATCTGTTGACTAAGAAATTTGAATAATGATTCTAGCGTTAAAACTCATCGCAACAATGTGCATTAATCAATCAAATATTTTTAAATCAAATAATTTTTAACATATATTTTTTGATTTGTATGTATCAGTCGTCCTTCTATGATATCTTTGTATGTCAGCTTTTGAAGAAGAATATTTCATCCATATTGTATTGTTTGATTCTTTAGAAAAGAGCAAATTTTAACTTTCTTACTTCATTCTTTGAAAGTTACAAAAATCTTTACAAATGTTTGAAAATTGTACGATTCTCTTCTCATTCCTAACTAACTGGAAGATAATTCTCTTAGATATCGTTACTAGGCTGATGTTATTAGATAGTTTTATTATTGCCTTCAATTTGGAACACAAATTTCTACATTAATTTCATTGTCAAAAAATGCTGCTTATCTCTATATACTGCTGTTGAAAAAGTTAACACTTTCATGGAACATCTTGCTGATCTTTTCGATTATATGTTTCTAATATTATCGAAACCAGTAGGTATGAAGATAAAAATGATTTTTACGCAGTCATATTTTCTAAAATAGATAAATAAGTTTTTTTCTGATATATAGATAAGACGAAAAAAAACAAGAAAATAAGTGTTTAAACGATAAAAAAAGATCTTTAGTTTGATTAATTTGTTTTGTCGATAATTACATTCTTTATCTTTAAAAGTTAAGGAAACAGCTGTTATAATCTGTTAGACAACAGTAACCAGTAATTACTCTTAAAACATAGAAACTAATAAACCTAATTTCATGCGTGTGAATTCATATTCGTGTAAAATTAATTTTGTGTTTTTCAACAGTTTAAAGTTATAGAATACGATAAATGGATTTATTTTCAATTGTATTTGGGAAGAATGAAGTTTTAAATCAATTGAAAAGGATTTTTACCATATATCTATCATAAATTTCGATGTTGTAGATACCGCTGTAACTAAGATAACATCGGTATCTTGTTACTATTGTTTTTCAACTATAAATTGTGTTAGAGAGTCTCTGCCAGGTGACCAAGAAACAAATATGAGTGTTAATGAATATCATTCAACAACCAAAATAGTCTAATTTCTTTTTCTCAATAAGTTTAGTTCACTGATGTAAATAGAATATTTTTATCTACTATTCATTTTCTAATTTTAGGTTTTGAAAATGTTATTTGTTGTCGTTGCTCTATTTCTAATATGTTGGTTTCCATTACAATTATATAATTTTTTGAATGTTTACAGAACAGAAATAAATGAGTGAGTTTTTTCTATTTTATAAACTTGTTCATGATACAAAATTATATTCTATTTTTAGTTTTAAACATATTGTTGTTCTATGGCTCTGCGCCAATTGGCTCGCAATGAGTAATTCATGTCATAATCCTTTCATCTATGGTTTATGTAGTGTAAGCAGTACATCTGGTCATCTATATTTTGTTACCTATTGTCCTTTTTCTAGGCTAAATTTAATCGTGAATTTCGTCGTATATTATGGTTCTTACCATGTATTGACAATTCAAATTTGGAAGTTGATCCACGTGCTAAATCAAACATAACTCTAATAAGTGCCGTCCAAGCATCAAAACAACAACAACAACAACAACTACAAAAACTAGATCAATTTTCTTCCTCATCGTCACAATTAAGACGAAAACATTGTCAACGTCGTTCACCTCGTTCATCACCTATTCTCAGTGTACACGATGGAACGCGTATGCTAAATAAACCTCCACGTCGTTCACTCACACCATCAACGACGAATAATTCAAATAGTACATCACATTTATCAAATATTTTAACACAAAAATATCGACAAACATTTTCTTCAGTTGAACCAACAAACTGTAAAATAAATAAAAATAATTATTATACAAAATTGGCACCACGATCTGTTAATAATTGTGAAAAATTCTTACCCGATCATGATTTAAATGGTTCAAAAGAAAATGATTTATTATTAATGAATCGACAATCGGCAAGATTTCAGTAGTTGAACGTTTGTAGTAGTTGTTCTACCATGTACATAGATATATATTTTTTGTATAACAGAGCTTAAATACACTTTCTCTTTGAATATGCTTAATTTTTGTTAAAAAAACTAGTTTGATGCTCTAACTGTACTATCTTCTTAACTTTTGCTTCATACAACTGATCAAAATATAGAATTCGCTTGATAATAGCAGTCGTGAATTATATATTGAAGTTATGGTCCTTAATTTTAATACATTTAGGATGAATTGACCTGTTAACTTTTACTTTGAAATGTGAGAAAGCCCATCTATTATGTATTAAAACAGAAAAGTTCTTGAATTGTTAGTGATCTTGTCGTACATAGCCGCTGCTATTTTTCTTTTTCATCATGGTTCTTTGACGGTGGTATGAAACACAACCATTGTGATACTAGAATATCTGTCTGATTCGAAAAGATACATTTGCACTTCATCTACAAGAACTCTAGCTGTGATAATTTACCAATCAATAAAAAATCTTCAATCACAAAAGTGTAAGAACATTATCAAATAATAATAAAATGCGATTCTGAGAATTGAGCTAATTTAGGTCAGTATACGGTAGAATTTTGTTAAATTAAAATTTCTTTATACTGATTTATTATGTGTGTATCTAGCTAGTTGGAAGTCGATAGTGTTTATAACATTTGTGCGAATTGTAAAACTAGCGCTTTAGAACTTGCTAATAAAATGCTAATTTTGATTCGCTTTCAGGACATTTTCAGAATTTACGATGAGAATTTAAGATAAACAGTGGTTTATTTCCTGCATAAACTCTCTGAAAATTTGGCAGCTCTGAAAGATTTAGAATTCTTGCATCTCTCACATGAATGATGAATCAATTGGATGTATTTCTAAGCCTCCAAGAGAATTGTGTAAACTACCAATGCAATATCTATTTCTTTCTGGTATAAGTAGGTTATAAACTTTACTAATGGGAATATGTGCGAGTCTGGTTGCTTCAACAGAAAAAGTCCCCTTATTGTATGTTGCATTTAAGGAGAGTGTCATGATGATAAAAGGTTTTGTTATTTTAACTGTATATTTAAAAAAGACTGCGTGCCGACGCTTGCCCCTGAATGCCGTAGTGGTATGTAACAGAGCGCTGTTCAGGTCTTCTAAGGTTTGCCACAATGTTCCCTGCACACCTGCGCAAGCCTGCACGTAGGATTTTTGCCTGTCGAAGTAAAATATCAGGCTCTCTCGAAGACCGTCAGGCAGCCTTTTATTATAGAGTGATGGATAATTTCAGAATTTAGTATTCCCTCCAGAGCATGGATACTAGTACTTATACGGGAACTTTTCCTACTTTTTAGGTACAAAGTAGTAATACGTGTACTAAAGATCAGTACTTGTACTTTCAAAGAATACTTTGTATCTGTACTTTAAGTACATCTGAAGTATTCCAGATACTTTTATTTCCTTTCACAACTAGTTTAATTATTTCTATACGTAGTTTGACGATGATGCACCAATAAGCTAATATCTGGGTGATTCTGGCCATTTTTGTACCGTTTTTGAAGAAAACAAATAACCTAATATGAAAGTGACCAGAAAAATATTTTAACACTGTAGGTTTATAGAGGATACTTAAAATTCTAAAAAAAACTCTGTTTCCAAACTACCAAGCCCTTTTCTGTCCAAATACTGGTTCTTCACTCTTTGACTCAGGATCGAAAATGCGATTTTCTCTGCTTTTCAGATGAAAAAGCATAATTAAGCTTAAAAATATATTGAAACATAGGTTTTCACATATGATCTATCGACTGGCATCCTTTATAAAGAGTTTTCGACAATTTCTAAGCTTGAACCTCTAGAAACCCAGGTTTTATAGAAATCCTTTGCTGAGCTGATTTTCAGAAAACTGAGTGGGCCATTCAATTCAGGGTGTCAAAATATATATACTCTTAAAATTTGCTGCTTTATGTGCTGGCTATTATGATTCTAGAGATATGCTTGCGGGTGGAACATTTCACTGTATTTTCCTTCCTTTAGAAATAAGCTGAAGCCTTGATATTTACAGCACAACTTGTGCTACTCATTTGACATATATGGTAAAAAATGAGTTCTTAATTCCATGTAGTTTGGTTAGGAAATAGCCAAAAGAGGATGGGACAAATTCTACGTCACAAACCATCGGGCGTCAGTAAAATGTCAATTACTCAAAAATGAAAAAAGCTAGTAACTTGTGGTTTTCAACAATCTATGGTGCCTACTTTGGTGAATTTTTCATGGAAAACTATTTGACTTAAAGTGCTTAGTGGCTGAGAAGTAGATACAAAAGGGAGTGGGTATGTATCATTATTACATGTATTTTTTACTGTTTACTACTGTTTGTTTATCTTATTATATATGCTTATCATGTAGGTTTTTATCACTTGTCCCACATGTATGAATCTTGTTGTTTGATGAAAGATGTACAATTCTACTTATTAAAAAAATTCAACAGGTGTGACCGAAGACAAAGCGTGAATAGAAGTTTTCTATCTACTATTAGAAATCGTAATAAAATTAGCAAATAATTCAAATAGTCTTGCAGAATTTTTCTATTGCTAGCTCAATCACATAGTAGGAAAAAGATATGAAGAAGTAAAAGACAAAAAGATGCCTGAAATACTTTAAATGTATTCAAAGTGCAAGTACAAGTATTTTTGTGAAAGTACAAAGGAAAAGTACGAGTAATATTCTTCTAGTACAAGTATTGCCACCTTTACCTTTATACTTTTACTTATCCAGACTCTGATTTCTTCTACATCGCCTTAAATGAATAACATGGACTACATCGGAGGCTCGCGAATTATCAGTAATGTACATCATACCGTACGATCAAGTTTAGAATATATAGCTGTTTTCTGTTCACACAGTCGAAGGCCGATGTAACTCAATCACTGAAAGAAGAAAGGTCCCTTAAGAGCCATTACATGAAAAGAACATCTCATTTCCCTATACGTTGCTGAATTCAAGTTTTGGACTCGTTTGATCAAAAAACTAAAACATGTTATGAACTCGTATTATCAGTTAAGTACTTTAAATAAACATCAATAAAGCTAACATCAATGTTATAAAAACAAAAACGCATATCCAGTCGACTGCCGCCTCTTTTCTAAGCTGTAATCTAAACACTGTTCCAGAAATATCGACAAGCAACGGTTCACAAATTGAACCACTGTACTTCTCGTATTTACATTCAGTACAGATGTAATTATCGCAATACATTACCAGATCTTCGAAATGTTTTCCAGATGCATATAGTTGACAATAACAGGTATAACGATACAGACAACTACTGGCAGATGCTTTTGATCTATTCTTTTATCACTCTTGATCTTTATTTAGAATGTTTAGAACATGATAGTATATGAAGATCAAGAATGAAAAAGTAATAGATCAAAAGTATCTTTCAATAGCAGCGCGAAACTGAATGGTTCAACAATAAATATTTTGTATTTTTTTCTCATTGCAGAGAAAAATGTCGACGATACTTGTGCTGTTTACAGATTATTTGATTAAACCTCTTACAGCTAAAAATCTAATTACTTTTCATAGAATAAGAATCTCAACTTTTTATCACTCATACGACACACCACCTGCGAGTAAATAGTGGTTGAGACTGTCTTTTTCAAAGTTCAATATCTCGCACCCCACTCGACCCCGTTTTGATTATTGACTACTGAAAATCACAAATCTCTATTACTCGCTTTTCTATCAAAAGCTATTCAAAAACTATTGTAGCTCATTGTATTTTGAAAATTGCACAGCGCATGTTTTCAATGAATTGATTTTGTAATGCAAAACATTTCGAAGATCTGATAGTCTTTTGTCATAATTACATCTATATTGAACGAAAAGATGGGAAGTACAACAATTGATTTTATTATATGTGACATAATTTTATAGACTACTGTCGCGCCAATAACGATACTCTATCGAGAGCTGTTCATCAAATTTTTTAATTACAAATTCTTTTTATTTTTTACTAAATAGAACATTCATTTTCTTTTTAATATTGTCCAATTTGGTTTTAGTAATGATTGTGAAGTAGATGTTGTTGATGTTGATCTATTTTTAACAAGTTGAAATAATGATGGTATTGTTGATGGACGTGTCTGAACTGTTTCTGACTGTTCTTTAAATAAAACTTTACTTTTATCTAATAGAGTCATTTTTTCTAATTTTTTCTTATGTTTACTAAATAAAATATGTTTTGTAACGCATATTTTCTACGACGACAAACCAGGCTTAGGATAAGAAAAAATTTTTCATTTATGCTGTTTTATGTTTATTTTGAGTTATGCCCCATCTTCTATCCTTATCATAAAGGCTTAATTTTCTTTTTGATGTATAAAAAGGGTGTCTCCAAAGACGCTCCTCAGAGTATATAAATAATACTACGAAAAGTCTGTATAGTTCCCAGTCGATCAGTTTGTTCTCATCAGATACAATAACTGCTTAACTTATATCTCTAAGTCTATACTTGTATCATAAAGACCATTTCATACTGTGTATCTGGAAGGATTTTCATAAAGATTCGATATAGAGAATAGAAGATAAGGCTCCGCACGATTGAGTATGTTTATAAAAACAACAACAAGATAAGAAAAAATTGATTGTAGAATTTTTGTATTATGTGTTATAGGAAAAGTTTTCCAGAGCAATCTTGTGGTCCGAGACGATCTATACAAACTCACGTCAGATAATTTTTGGGTACATCGATCTTATCGTTAAAAAAGGATTTAGTCGCAACGAGTCTATCTATTAATTCGACTTGTAACTGCTGATGGTGAGGGTACTATCCACTATGACCTAAAACATATATTTTGCCGTAGTTTTAGTTGTAGGTTACGAATTTGATGTCTGTAACAAAAAACCATTTGAAATGAACAAAAAAGCTCCACATAGGAATCTTCCACCAATAAACGCCCATCTTACTTCTGGCTATAAAAAAAGTTGCTACGGACAGATTTCTATTTTGGATCCTTCATTCGATCCGGGATAGTCTAATGTATAAATGACCGAAATAAAATTTGGAGTAAACGCATATTTTGGCACTGAGAATTGAAAACACTACTCTCTAAAAAAAAAGGTATTTTAAAATACGGAAAATAGTATAACCATTTGAACCATAACATAACTGTTTAAACGTTTTTTACTTTTATCAGAGAACCCTTTTGAGATTTTTAGAATACGAAAAAGCCATGATTTAAAAAACTCTAAATTCCTTTGGTATTTTAAAATACCTTAAAGGTTTTTTTATGACATGAAGAAACCTCAACCGTTTTTCAGAACATAATTTAGCCGTATTTTAGAAAACGAAAATTAGTTTTTTAATAAAAATAAGAAACTTTTAAACACTTATGATATAGTTCAAATGGTTAAATCCTTTAAACGTTTTTAACGGGTGGTTATACCTATTTTTTGGTTTTTCTGAAATGGCAAATATTTTTTAGGATTTTTTGGAATACCTTTTTCTTTTAGAGTGTAGAAATAGTGATAATCTCAAAAATATAAAATTTCTCAAAAAATTAATTTTTTCCTTGATGAGGCACGATGTTTTCAGAAGTCAAACGATGGTATCTGCAGTCCAGGCACTCCTGTTTCAAACCATATGTCAAACTACAAAATCCATTGTAGCATTACAGAGAAATTTTCGGAATACTGAAATCCATGGAAACGTGAAAGTAGTTGAACGCCCGAAAAGTTTTCGAGGGCTATTTCTGTTCTAGATGACTTTCAGAAAAAAAGAAACATATAGTCTTACTCAGTTTGAAGAGTTCTGTCGAATGATATATGTTTCAATCAAATCAGTGATTCGACAGGTGCCTACCTTATAAGATACAGGCCGGTTTTTTCATGGACCGTCTCTTAAAAAGCATCAAGCAACATTGAGAAATTTTTATGCTCAATGTAAGCACTTTTAGTCAAATAATCCAGAAACAACACAGGTATCATCAACATTTTCCTCTTATGCAGAAGTGAGATAAATTAGTTAATATCAACTTTAAATCAACAGTACATTTTGAAATAAGTTCATATTGGGAATCAAAAGCTCCCTGACATCAAATTACTTCGTGATTTTGTGAAGTATGCTATATCAGTCACTCTTGATCTTTATTTAGAATGTTTGGAATACGAGAGTAAATGAAGATCGAGAGTGAAAAAGTAATAGATCGAAACTATCTCTCAACAGCAGAGAAAACGAAAACAACTAAAGAAACGTGCAATTAAATAGGCAATATTGTGCAGTGTGTAATTGTTTTTAGTTAATAGCATTTTCCTATAGTATGTAGGATTAAATAAAAATGACGAAACAAATCAAAGGCAAAAAGGGTTTGTAAAACCACTGTCAAGTTCTTTTTGTCAGGTATCTATATTTTTGCATTACACCGGTTGTCACAGTAGAGGAATCAAGCATTATATCAAAGTGAAAAAAATAAATAAAGTGCATTTAGAGTCGGGGAAAAGTGCTTTTTCGTATTCAGCATACTCGATAACCCAGAAGATTTTCTATTCTTGGAGAGGGGTATTGCCAAAAATTTAAGAAAAATTTTCAAATAAAATGACGAAAAGAAATTACCATGCGAAAATAATATTAGTTTCAAAAGTTTTCGTAAACTTTTGGTAGTACCCCTCGCCAAGAATAGAAAATCTTTTGACCTATCGAGTGTACTGAATACGAAAAAGCACTTTTTAACGACTCTAAATCAACTTTATTCTTCTGTCGGTGATATGAGATTCTTTTTTTTCTGTTGGTGATTGGATTAGGTACGTCTCACTAAGTGAGGCATTGCAAAATTAGAACTTGCAAAACTTCTAAATAGTCGCAAAAAAATCAAAAACTTTCTTAAAAAATGAATATGTGGTTCTCAGCTGTACGTTATATCAATAGGACTAAGGTACTACCGGTAGACGTGTGGTGGTTTGATGTAGGCGTGTAGTTTGTTAGCTCAGCATTCATATCAGAGGTCTAAAGATACATTCATCTCGCCCAAGGCAACGTAGAACACAAGTCAGAATAGTTGTGTCTTTTTCCACTACTTGTGTTAGAATAGTGCGTGCGCGACCAGCTGGACATAACTACATTATCTTTGCACTGCTAAATTCTTATTACCACATCGAACCATCAGATATTTACTTGCGTATATATATAAGTAGATGGTAGGTAGTATGTTGTTTAGATAGATAGAACATTTTTCAAGCTGAAATGTTTTTCAACCATAGAGAACCTTTTGCTTTTATTGAGTTATTATCTTGGAAAGTTGAACTAGCTTAATTCGATTTACTCTTTTGCCTTTTTGTCTTCTAACATCCTTGAAATTAGCAAGCAGGTCATTTCAACTTATTTCAAAATGTACTGGTGATATAAAGTTGATATTAGCTAAAAATGCTCGCTTCTGCATAAGAGGAAAATGTTGATGATACCTGTGTTGTTTTCGGATTATTTGATTAAAAATACTTACATTGAGCATAAAATTTTTCAACATTGCTTGATGCTTCTTAATTTTAGCACTCATTATTCTTTTCTTGAATATAATTTTATAGACTGCAGTCGCGCTAATAACGATGCTGCGTCAATGAAATAATAGTTCGGCCTGTCCACGTAACTTGGCTAAAAAATGTGATTTCGTCACATTTTTTAACTTTTTAAAATGGTCGTAACTTTTTAACGAAAGTAGATAGAACCTCAAAAAAAAATTCTGTTCGAAAGAAATTTAGAGGTTCTTCAATATTGGATCAAAGCAAATTTTTGAAAAGCTTCCTCTCAAATGCAGTTACCGAGAAAGCGAAGCACACTACTCAGTTTTCGATTTTTGGAGAAACTTTATAGGATTCTGCGAGATCTTTTAAGAGGAAGCTTTTCAAAAGTTTACTTTGATCCAGTTTTGAAGAGCTTCTAATTTTCTTTCCAATGGAATATTTTTCGAAGTTCTATCTACTTTTGTTAAAAAGTTATGACCGTTTTAAAAAGTTAAGAAACGGAATCACGTGTTTTAGCCAAGTCATGTGGACAGGTCGAGTTTATTTTGTGCAGTTATAAATTTTCATGATTATTGACTTGCAAATACGATATGAAATTGTAATTACACCTGTTACCTGTCTAGTTTGATTCAATCGCGATATCTTTATTAAGCCTCTATTTTGTCGACCGTAATCATAGAATGTAGTAAATCAAAATGAAAGGTGTTTCAATCATCATTGTTTGACATGATAGATTATGCGAAAATAGAAATAGATAGGTATTATTAATATTATATATTATATATTGTTGTGGTTTATCCTTATCATGTTTTTTTCTGTGGTTTGTCATCATTATCGCCACATATACAGAGAGAGATACAGGTGAAGAATGCAAGGTGCGAAATATGATTGAAACCAAATAGATGCTTGTTGAAGTCAGTAAAGAACAAATAATAAACAGCTTTCTCTCTACGGAACGGACATCGTAAAATTATACTAATTATAATAAAATCAATTATTCATATGAGTGATAAAAAGATGAGGTTCTTATTCTATGAAAAATAATTAGATTTTAGCTGTAATAGGTTGGCTCGAATCGCGGCGCTCTGCTCTACAAATCTATGCAGGTCTTTATTATTTTTGTTCAAGCGCTGTGTGCAACTTCTGGGAAATGTTCATTTTCTCTTTTTGGGATGTGATAACCTTGAAAATGAACGGAAACATCGGTCGTTGACGATATGGAGTCTTGTGACGCGTTTTGTTCTCCGAAAACGTTAGAAATCTGATAAACATTAGGTGAAATAACTCGTTGTGGGTCATTTTCAAATCACACCGCACACGATCATACTGTATACGACAGAAACATAGTTTATCGGATAAAAACTAATAAACATCTTGACTTTAGAGTTAACTGTTTCTATAGTTACGACCGTCTTTTTCAAACTTCAGTATCTCGTACCTCACTCCATGCCGTTTTGATTATCGACTACCGAAAATCACGAATCTCTATTACTCGCTTTTCTGCCAAAAGCTATTAAAAAACTGTTGTAGTCCGTTGTATTTTGAAAAGGATAGTAGTCGGTTGCGAAAATTATATTCACTTTTTATTATGCTTATTCTGTGACAGGGTATTTCCACACAAAACGAAAATGTTTATTTTCTAAAGAAAGATTCCCTGTTATATTCGATCGTTTGCTGAAACAAAGTTGATGTTGATAAAGCTCAACATACGGTCGTATGAAAACAATCTAAAACAGCACAGTTTACTGGATTAAGTAAGAGAAGAAGTTATCATTTCAATAAGCCATTTTATGAAAGCATTTCTCTCTTTTGCAAAAGCTTTCTAATATGATGATATTGAAGAGTCAGATACATAAACTGAAATCAAATATCGAAATTTGATGTTTCTGACGGAGTGCAATCTAAAAAAAATGAACAAAATCAAGCAAAAATTAAGACTGCGTTAAATATCAAAGAGATCAGATGATATTGTATTGTATTGTAATGTATGTACGGATTTGCTCTTCGAGTATAGGTGGTGAATACGCGGTATGTGATGCGGTATGTGATATGGTAGTTGAAAACATCGCTGTATCATTGATCTTCTCTCATGTTGACATCAATATTAGCCAGTGTCTATTACCTTCATCTTACATTACATTACTTACTAGATTATATCTTTTTTCTGCACTAATCATCTCTTGTTTGTCCTGTCTCTTCGTAGCAGTTAGAGGGAGAAAAGCGCTTGATTGACGTAGCTTTAATTTGTTAACCAATCATTCTTACCCATGTTGCTAATATTTGGTTTTACCTCATCCCTCCTCCTTTAAAAAAGTATGTTTACCACAGATAAAAAAAAATTAAATAAAAATATGTTTTTTACTAATAAGAAAAAAAAATCAAAAAAATCAAAAAGAAAAATATGATGCGTATGCCGCAAAATCAATCATACGCATCAGTAAGCAAACCAAGATGTGAAAAACAATGGCATATATATATATATTTAGTTATCTTCAAAGTAGAAGATCAACACTTGATTAAAGGCTTCGACGAAAACAACGCCGACCAAAAGAATAAGCAAGTATTCATACTGTTAAAATGTCAAATTACAGCTATTCATCTTATCAATCCTCATCTGGTGGTGGAGCTGGTGGATATGGGGGTTTCGATGTAGCGAAAGCCATGTTTACCCAAGCCGATGTCAACAGAGATGGTACAATCGACCAGAATGAATTTCAACAATGGGCTTCAGGTATTTTATTAATTATTATACATCAGACTTATATCTTTAACAGAAAAGTTTTGGTTTTTTATCAGATGCTGCTCATGGAGGAGCTGGTGGTTATGGTCAATCCTCAAGTGGATATGGATATGATTCTTCATCAAGTGGATTCGGTGCTGGTAAGTCGTATTCAATTATTATACACATCATACAAGCAGCGCCGTTTGTAGAAACATTTGAAAAACCGCGTGATGCATCAGTGAAGGGGACCTAAAGGTTTACAATGTAACTGAACAGCTCAATGGTGGTGGTGGTGGTGGTGGTGCTGGATACGAGAGTTACCAAGGTGGTTTCTCCGGCGCTGGAGCTGGTTACGCAGGACAATCGAGCTACGAAAGCGGTTCCTACTCATCGGGAGGTTATGGAATCGATTGTTCATATGTTACGTGATCGTGTGTATCTCCTACATCTGACGTTTCAAACCAAATTTCCATTCTAGTATTAATGATATATATAATATCTGAAGTTTTTCTAGGTGAAGCCGATTTATCTGGAGGCTACGCTGGATCCGGCTACGGATCCGGAGCAGCTGGATTTTCTGGTAAGCAATTTGTCTGTGAATAACGTTGAATTCTTTTTACGATTTATACTAATTTTTTAGGTTACGATTCGTCATCTGCTGGCTATAGCAGCGGAGGAATCAGCGGCCATGGAGGAGTCTCAGGCACTGGAGCTGGAAGGCACTGTTTTATTACTACGTATCATTTTATATATTTCACACTAATAATAGATCACGATGATCAACTTTGTATGAAAAGTGCGTTATATATGAATACTGCCAAGGGTTTGGTGGTTCATCATCATATGACAGCTCAGTCTATTCATCTCAGGGTCAGGGTTTCGGAGGTGTCAGTGGATCTAATCTTTATCAAGACTCTAACCCCCAAATCATTCGTCGACCAGCACCCNTTACGATTTATACTAATTTTTTAGGTTACGATTCGTCATCTGCTGGCTATAGCAGCGGAGGAATCAGCGGCCATGGAGGAGTCTCAGGCACTGGAGCTGGAGGGTTTGGTGGTTCATCATCATATGACAGCTCAGTCTATTCATCTCAGGGTCAGGGTTTCGGAGGTGTCAGTGGATCTAATCTTTATCAAGACTCTAACCCCCAAATCATTCGTCGACCAGCACCCGGTGGTGGAGTAACCTATAAACAAAATATTTTGGTTCGATTCTTACAACCACCACCAATTCCACCCCCAGGCGTAAGTTCTATTTGTTTTACTTATATTTTTAATGACTGTTGATTCACTAATAACGGTCGTGTCCACATAGCAACCTCAGTTGTAATAGTAATATCACAATACGTCTAGTAAAACCCTCAATCTTAAAGAAAACATCATTTAACGAGATACAAAACTATCATGTACACAACTATCATATACACAACTATCACGAAACATATAAGCCTAGGTTAGAGCTGTTTTATAAGTCACCATTTTTCGAAATTAGATAATCGAGAATATTCTCAATAGTTCAAACCAGTCGAACACTATACCGTACTTTGTTTGAAGTCAGTTTCCAGTGTTATGATGCGTCTTATTGAAACTAATAATTTCATTTATAGCCACTCATCATCAGAGAAGTTAGACCACCACAGCCTCCAGCGCTACCCCCGCTTCGCATCAGACAACAACCACCACCTCGTCCAGCCCCGTAAGTAGCATCAATATTAATTGAAAGTTATTTATTTTAACGTTGAGAGATTGTATTGTATTAATTATATTCAAACTTTATCGTGAATCATGAGCATTTGTTCCTCATTAGAACTTGTATTAAATAATATAATAAGGATTTCATCTGGGAAGATGTCAGTATTTAAATTGTTGTTATTATTTTAGACCCCCACTCATTCTTCGTGAGCGACCACCTGTCCCACCTGCATCACTGACTCAGAAAATAATCATTCGCCGTTTACCTGCTCTACCAGTTCCGCCACGATCAGTTATCATTGAACGTCTCCCACCTCTTCCACCCAAACCACGTAAGTGATTAAAAGTCATTACTTTGATACTCAAGTTTCTTCTGACAACAAAATTCAATGCAAAAAAAGTCTTGAAATATTCTATTGAACTGTTCACTCATGCTTAGGTGATATCATCATCGAGCGATGGATTCCTTACGGACGTCAAGCCAAACGTCGTACCATTGTTCAACGTGCTAACGCCGCTCAACAATACGCAAGACCACGAAATATCATTATTCAATATGAACCAATTCAAGCTCGTGTCGTTAGACAGTTTCAACGACTCGGAGTTCAACAAGAAAATCCACAAAGTTATGTTCAACGCTATGGTGCTTCATTACAAGATGCTGCATCCTTGTTACAAGCTGCACGTCAAGCCGGTGTTGTTGAAGATATCTCAGTACCAGGTGGAGCTGCCATTGGATT
>CAJNOQ010002674.1:0-23167 GCA_905250885.1 Didymodactylos carnosus | reverse complement strand
AGAGCTCGGAGACGTCTCATTTTGTCCAGAAATCTTTGCTCTATTTGAATAAACTAATGATAAAAAGTTCAATTATATTTGTACACAAGAAAGTCAATAAATACACAGGGGGTAAGTTCTTTTTGGATCACCCTGTAATATTGAGTACTACTTTTCGATTATGAAGAATGAGAATTTTTGATTTTTGAAAAGTAGTACTCAATACTATATTAAGATCTGCAGAAAGAAACATCTTCTAGAGTGTAGATGCGTCTTATAATGTAAGCTGGCCGCAACGTTCATCAGAAGTACTCCATGAGCGCAAAATCGATAGGTTTATCGTGATATCTCATAATCGCTCTCATAAAGTATTGAAAATATCGCGACATGACAAAGCGTTTACGTCGTATCAGTGACGAATTGATATTTCTATTTTATCGCGATTTATCGTTGAAAAAATAATATCTAGATATACCATGATAATGGCTACAATCTCAATGTATCTATTTATTGCGGCATTTCCCGACATGATATTATAGTCAACTAAATGATTAATAAAAACATTTTCATTTTACATACTTTCTTGACAATTTATGTATCGAAATTAGATTATGTTTTACCTGAATAACAATATTTAATCCCTCATAGAATTCAACTTCATCAAATAAAAATCATCGAAAATCCAACGATAGCTATTATCTCTTGTTACAATGGGAGCGATAATGTGTTTTTATCATTTTTTTTCTCCATGCTCTATGGTTTGGATTGTTATGTAGTCTAGATAAATATCACTTATAATGTAGAATTAATTGGACTTTTATTCTTTCACAATACAAATTGAAATAAATCCATTATAATATTCTAAAACTTAAACTATCGAAAAACACCCACATTTCGGTTCGAGGTAAACTGCAAAACTAAATTCCCTTTTTCTAGTCTATATGTTGCGCAATCAATTCGATGTTTTCACCGTTAATTTTTTGTACATTTTTACTCTGAATGGAGAAGTAGAGATTAGCGTTCTTGATTTGTATGAACATTTATTTGCTTTCATTTATATAACATTTATGTATACATATATATAACGGTGGTCAAAACTATGCACATAGAATTTCTTCTCCAGGGTTATATATCCCAAAATTTTATCAAAGTGCTAAAACGATTTTTTAAGAAGTACAGCTCGAATTTACCATTTAAATGTCAAGGATAACAGTTGATTAAAGATCTTATCAAATAATTTTACTCTATTTCTTAACTTTTTGCTTGTTTTGTTGTTAGCATCTTCACAACACAAATCTGGACATTATCACAAAACGACTTCTCAACAACTAATAACATTATAGTTTTCTCAACATCAAATCAAACCTCTGATGATGCAGTCTTAGCAATAACAATTTATAGCTAAGGGAGCGCCCGTACACATGAAAGGATAGTACTAAGATTAAAGCTCCGAAACTGTCTTTGTCTGGTCCTTAGCTGATGAGCTGCAACAGAGAAGAAGAAGTGATATTATGTTTAATATAATAGTTAATATTGGAAAAGTTGACTGATCGAATTGAAGTCATAGATTGATCAACAGTCAGACATAGGTGTCTAATTCACGTAAAATAATCGTGATATTCGTAGCTACCGGCATAAGGAAGTAGTCGAGATTATTTTGCTGCTGTCTCGCTGAGCGCTTATGCAACGTAAAACTCTCGAACGACTCATTATTGGGTAATTCGTTCGGTACTGTTCCACACTTTACATAAAGGTCTGCCGCAAAAATCGCGACATATCTCATTTGAAAGAGCATTTAAAGAATGCATCATTTAAAAAATTTTAAAATATCGGCATGGGGTTCTGGGGAGTTCCGACATTTGGGGATTTTATAGGTTCCAAGACGCAATTCATACCTAATTATCTCAGAAATGACAGAAGTGACAAACATAAACGCTTTACACTGTAATTTGGAACTGTTTTCTACTTTATAGAAAATCGATCTGGAAAATCGCCAAGGATTTTCCAACTGTTATAAAATCCTCAGCGATCTTCTGACTGTTTAGAAAACGTTGATTTTCTACTTTATAGAAAATCCGCTCGATTTCTATAAATTGACTTTTCTCATTTGCCAGAAAATCGATAAGGAATTTCTAAAAAGTGGGAAAATCGACAGCGATTTTCTAATTTTTAGAAAATAAATCGATTTTCTATAAATAAATCCCAGCATTCTTGAAATTCGACAGCGATTTTCTAAATAGTTGGAAAATCGAATTCGATTTTCTAAGAAGACGACTCAGTGATTTTTTTTCTTGCTTCTTTCACATCTATTAAAGCCTATACATTGCAACAGATCCCTGCTTGTTTTAGTATTTAACATCGGAAATGTTAGTGGCTTCGGAAAGTTCTCTGAGTTTTTGCAAACTAGCATATTCTTCGAGAAGTATTGTTGCTGTATGACACTTGGAGATCACAAAGAGGTACTGAAAAGGTTCTTGAGTTGCCTGGTTAAGACAAAGTCGAGTTCCACCGCAACTTTCTGAAGATCGCAAAGCGATTTGCTCTTGCTAATATTCCTCATTTTTATATCTGAATTTAGCATCTTCCAAAATGTACTTGGTTATATTAACTTAAAGGCATGATCATAACAATTCACATTTATTTTCTTCATTTTTTAAATAAAATAACAGTAGTTCAACAGGTGAGCGATGTCGAATTTGGTTTTCATTAGTAAGATTCATATTGTCATTCAATAAGCTGAAATAATACACCCACTCAACTTCGAAGTTCAATAGCTTTTAATAATCGTGAAAAAGTTTATGTCCAGCCATTTTCAGGCAAGTCTCTGATTATCAGCATTCTCATTCAAATTGTTCTTCCTCATCATCTAGAAAATCGCTGAGGATTTTCTAGAAAGTAGAAAATAATCCGACTTTTGATTTTCGAAAAGTCCATATATAAAATCCCTGAGGATTTTCTAGACGAAAATTCGCCGAGAATTTTCTATAAATAATTCTCAACAATGTAGAAAATCGATGTCGATTTTCCAACTTTCTTGAAAATAGTGCTGGATTTTCTATAATCTGGAAAATTCGTGAGGATTTTATATATGGACTTTTTGAAAATCGCATTTTCTATAAATAATTCTCGACTTTACAGTGTAGACTATAGACTAGAGATAACAAGGAATAAAATAGTTCATTTCAAAATATTTCAGAATGCTTCATTGCTCTACTGCACTTGTTCTAAGATGGTGAAAATCATGAAAATCCGCGGTATTGAAATGCGTGTTTTACCATCAAATCGAACTCTAAACTCCAAAGTAATATGTGTATCAGATTCATCGTCGTTAGTCGATCTAGAAATATAGTTTGTAATTGTCAACATCGCTCTGGTAAGTCTCATGAGAGTCATCTTTCACAAGCATTACGGCTTCTATTCGATTTTTGATAGCCCCCCCCCAAGCTATTTTTAACTACGTTTCCCCCCCATTTTGTTGACCCCAATGTACATTATCGGACTCTACAGGTTTTGAAACCTATGACTCAACTGAGATCCCAATACCTTATCTTCGGGGTTCTGAAATATAGATCTTTGAAATCCTGAGTTTTCCAGAAAACCTACCAACTGCAAAGCACGTTGAAAATTTTTTTTAAACATACCATTCGGTAGAACGTTTATTTCTTCACAAAATGACATATTTTCGATATTAACATTGCTTAGCCAAATGAAATCGCATTAAAAACTCGAAAAGAGCGCATTAATGGTTGAAACATGCATGATTTCACTGACGTCGCTGTACAACAATTCTTTATTGACTGCAACGCGGTCATTCTTTAACTTAAAAACGTGGAAAATGTCATTTTGTAGAAAAATGACCGTTCTACCGAATGGTATGTTTAAAAAAAACTTCAACGTGCTTTCCAGTTGGTAGGTTTTCTGGAACACTCAGGATTTCAAACACCTATGAGATATGTCGCGGTTTTTGCGGCAGGCCTTCATGTAAAGTGTGGGAGAGAACCGAAAGAATTACCCTATTTCGATCTGTCATTTTGTCATAATCTACAATCATGACATGATCTGAAACCCCCCCCCTATATTTCTCGAAAGTTTGGTAAAGATCACATGTACGGTGTAGAAGTTGTTTCTGTGTAAGAAAATAATAGAGTAGGTTCACAATTAATATGATCTTTCGATGGCAATAATCTATCTTGCTTGTATTGAGCTCTCTGAGCAATAATACACTTTAGCAAAACGAAAGGAATTATGATCAGTCATTGAGTGAGATTTCGATTTTATTGGATCTTTTTTCCATCGAAAGATGCCACTTTTATTCTATCATGAATGGCCCTTATTTTTCGCCATTAGGGAGCGAGAGACTGACAATGAGTCATTGTTTTCGATGAACGCAGCAACACAACACAGTTAAGTGACAGAAGAAAAAAAATTTAATTACTTTATGTTACATTTATTTTGAAGGTTAAAATAAAAGTTAAAATAATGAGAAACTTTTCAGGCTGAAGAAACTCACTCTTATATGTACGCAGGTCGTTGCGACTCATCGAATTTATAGCAGATTCCTCTACAAGTATTGACGTTTTACTAAAACAACTCTATCGGATGACAAGTATTTAAATACGAATAATTATCGACAGAATTTCCGAGATATATACTATTCTCAACTAGAGAACCTTTTTTTGTAAATGTCTAATTTATTCTAACAGAGCAATGTGTGTCTCGTTTAAAAACTATTTTTCGCTATTTTAGATGTTTCGTGAAAAGATAGTTATTAATTTATTCCTGTCACTCTGTTTATTGTTATTATTGCCATTTATTCAAACTGAATCAGTATCATTAACCAATAAAACATGGAAAGACATGTTGTATGGTCAATGGATGGTAGAATTGTAAAGTTTAATTTTCTTTTTATTCTATGATATCTTCGTTTTTTTATGTTCTCGTTTTTCTTTATTTCAGTTATGCACCATGGTGTCCAGCGTGCGAACGTTTTTCATCAATATGGGAACAATATTCTAAAGAAATGATTCAAAATGAGCTTAAAGTTGCCAAAGTTGATATAAATGAATATCCATCATTAAGTGGACGGTTTCGTATCTCATTATTACCGACAATATACTAGTACGTATAAAACATCATGAAAGTAACATCATAAACCTTTTATTTCACTAATGCTTCATTGAAGTATAAAATGATTTTGTTTAGTAAATAATCTTCTTAGAATAACAATCGCACTTTCTGTTCATTAGTTATATTTTATGTTAATTTTTTCAGTGTTCGTGGTGGTATATTTCGAGAATATAATGGTGAACGATCATTGAATGGATTGAAAGCCTATATCGAACATCAAGAATGGCAGCGAACAAAGCCTGTACGATGGTATTTAGCTCCAGATTCATTTCTGTTAGTATTAACTGTTCATTTGCGTTTTGTTTTTTATTCACTTAAAAGATATTTATATATAGAAAGAATTAAATAGTTCGTTCGTTTTGAAAGCGTTTAGACAAGTCGTTAATCAGCAGTACTAAAGTGCCTTCTTTCATTATTCTTTTTCTACTATTTAGAATGTCAATTGTTAGTGGCATATTTGAACTATCTTTTCACGTTAAAGTAAGGACCATTTTACATTTAGATACCTTAAAATACCATTAAACTGCTTGATTTATTCACGAATATTTTATAGCAAGCTTATTATACATTGTTAGTTGATTATTTTTGGCCATCGTGGTTAATATACATTACATTTGCATTGATCGTTATTATTCTTGGTCTGTGCGTGGTTTTTGTAAGTACAGGTAAATAATTTTTTTAGACATCATTTTTTTCAAATTACTATTGCTCTAGGGAGTGCTTCTTTTGATTGATTATTGTTCAAGTTCAACTCCAACTGATTATTCGAATATACCAGATGATTTAAAAGAAGAATTGGTACGTAGATAAATAAATGGTATAGCCAAGATAATGACCGAGTTTCTTTTGTCTTTTCTTGTGTTAATAGGATGACAATGAAATACAACAACAAACAATTTATGATCATTCAATAACCGAACAAAACAAAAACACCCCTTCTTCGAACGATATAACATACCGTGTAAAAACACAAAACAATAGCACGATATCATCAAATAATGAAATTGAGTCCAATACTGAGGATGATGATCAAGATGAAGAGGCAGAAGAAGAGGTAGAAACCGGTGAAGATGAGGAAGAAATGATTGAGCAAAAAATACCAGATTCCTATAAAATGAATTCTGATCTACGACATCGTCATATAGAAAGAAAAAATGAATAAACAATAAACTCTTCTTTGATTCAATCAACAAATCTCATTCTTTGAATTTGCTCAATACTTGATACAGATAAGTAAAATATTCATGTACGTGTGTGAAAGTACATTTCTCTACAGCAAACGTTTCTGTTGTATTTGAAAGATAATCAATAGATTATGTGATATTTCTTTTTTTCTATCTTTCTTTTTTTCTTTGTGTAACACTTTTCGGTACATCGTTACCTGAGTGTATAAAAATATTTTTCTGTTAATTTAATTAAAGTCAACATTTGAGTTTATTACTAATTGTTTTTTCTATAGTTTTTCTTTTAAAGTGTTGTTATCCTTGTAAAAGAAAAAGAGAGTTATGTTCTATTTTTTACGTGTACCATATGTTGTATTTATAAATATAGACTTGTCCTAGACAAAAGAAAAGTTTAGAATAAGATAATGTGTTTAAAGGATGTTCCATAAATACTGACTTCCACGAGAAAAATTTTGTATCTTTGTAATAGAAAGATTAGTGCTTGTACTTTCAAACGAATTCTTATTTATTATTACAGTATTGAGTAGCTATGCACAGCTTATATTACATGACTTAGGAGATATATGTATCATGTAATACCACTTAAAGTGTGTAAAAGCTCCCACTTGTCACTTATAATAGCCATCTGAAATGCTAAAGTACAATTGTCAATGCTGAAATATAATTTCATTTATAATCAAAGAAACAGATCTTCAGCACTTGTTGTTTCTTCATAAGAAGCATAGGCGTAGAATCTGTTTCTGCGAAAATATACCTCGTAATCCGTCTTATAAAATCTGCGTGTATTTTATTGGAGATATTGTGATCGCATATATTAATCGACGTCCATCTTCCACGTTCTAATTTTTTTCGAATGTTTCCCTTTTAATCGCTTTTCTAGAAATCTCCATAAGACTCTATCTTTTTGTTAATTATTATAGACAAACTAACCTTGCCTTCATGTTAAACATGAGAAGTTACCCGTAATTAGGTCTTTTTAGTTTCTGAGTACACTTGGAAGATAAAAGTTTGTAGTAAACTCTCGCAGGCGATCATGTCTACATCTTAAACGCATGTAGAATTTTCGGTGACTATATTTGTAACTATGTAATTGATGGAATCCTTTGTGATTGAGATCACTATTTTTACGTGCTTATTAATCAGATTTAGAAAGTGGTCTCGATTTGGCAAAGAAAAATTCTTATATTTTCTTATAGAAATAGAGCGTAATCCTAATATGGGATGGAGAATTTGTTCGTTTCACATACTTTATATACTGTTTATCTTTCAACAAGACTAGAAAACAACAAGAACAGTCATACTTTAGGTTCATAATCATCATCGTCTTTTGCATGGTAATCATTATGTGATACAATCATGGAGCAGTAAGTTAATGATTGTAATATTGCCTGATAAACTTCTATATCTAAACATTCATTCAAATAGTTCTTCTTTGCGTCGGTTAACCGGAGATCATTACCCATTTTATTTATGACGGACATGCAGATAAACGAGCAAAATATAACAGTTGTTTTATAGAATCAATTACAGGAACCGCAGCAGTAACATCAATTCCATTTTCTCTTCTTTAAAATAGTACAACATTCTGGTAATATTGAAGATTGTCTAGAAATTGGTATTTTGAGTTAAAGGTATTTCCATAACACGTTTTTGATTGGACTGATACAACTTAAAACATTCGGATCATGCATTGAATAACGAGCATCGATATCATCAGTATAAAAATTAGGATTTTTTGAGATATTGTGTTTAAAGATAATGTTATCCTTCGTATGTTTATGGTCTCATCCGAGTTAGTGTATTTTAAGAAATACTTCAATTTGTTACTCTGCCCATAGTAGACAATTATTCACAATCAGAGAGTAATGGAAAATTATAAATAGTGTATAAAGTGTATGAAACATATGTGAAAATGATTCACTTTCTAATTAACTTTACCCTAAAAATTTTGAAGTTTGATTTTCGTCAGAACTCATATATCTGACAAACGTGTAATAAATTCTTTCACACAACTAAAAGCTGTCGCATGGTATAAGAAAAACCTATCAAAAATTTTACTTTATATATTTTGTCGTATAATTCATCGGTTTCTCAAGCGCTACAAAAGTATAACGATTATAAAAATTACTATTTTAATATGTGGAAATGGCGTAATAAAGAAACAACCGCTTTTAAATTAATATTCTTTCAGAAAAACACGAGCTTAATGTTTTTAACTCAAAGGAAATAACTTCAAACAAACAAAACTCTATTTGACATTTGCTCTGCGGAAAATTTTATGAAAAATCTAATAATAGAAAAAATTAAAGTAAAAAGCAAAAGAGTCAGGGTAGCTCATATGGTCCGAATAACCTCATGAGAAGGGCAGAATTAAAGCTTCAACGTGTAGTAATCATATTGTCCATATAAAAAATGGTTATCACAAAATAATGGTTAATCTCTAATGCAATTTACATGAGAAGTCATCCCAGGCACAAAAAAGTCGTTAGAAACGGCAAAAAAACGCGTTACTCCTGTTTTCTACCGGATACAACGCGTGTAAACGCATTCCATAACGTTTGTCTCATTTTTCGTTCTCACGTGTTTTTATTCTGTTTTTAACTATTGAAAAACGCAACTAATCATTCACCGTCTTGTTTTGCGAGCAGCCGAGTATATAAGCACAATCGAAATATCGAAGAAATACCATCTTTTTGTTCTTTTTCAGTTTTAGATCATCAGTTTTGTACTTCCTTTATTATAGACTTTCAACTATTTTTAGATCAAGTCCTACTAGGTAACCAAGTCTCGCCTGTGGTTTCTAGATCAATTCAGGAGTTGCAGACTCGATCCCGAAACGCGTTTTTATTCTGTTTTTAACGATCAAAAAACGCGCTACGGAACGCGTTCTAGGCCATTTGAAAACGCGTTCTTTGTACGTTGTAACGCAAAAGTAACGCGTTCTAAGGTGTTCAAAGACTGTTATAACGTGTTTTCTTCGTTTCAAATGAAACATTTAACGCGTTTTAGGGCCAATTTTTTGTGTCTGGGATTACAAGTCGTGCCGTTGTGGTGGCACCATCTGCAAGTATTCTAAAATTAACATCTTTAGGAATTAACCAAAATTTTCTGACAGCCATTTTTTTATATGGACAATCCGATTTCTGCACTTTCAAGCTTTAATTCTGCCCTTCTCAAGAGGTCATTCCGACCATATGAAGAATGCAAAATAAACGAAAAAGTCTAGGAGAATCATTCTTCAACCGCACCATCTCTTATCTCAAAGCTCTTAGTCCAATTTCTACTTTAGAGATAGATAAAATGAAGATATTTATGATCTTATTTTCAGATCCATATATTATTTTCAGAGGTGATATGTTGTGTTTTTGTATCGAGAAAATACATCACATCATTTCAATTGAACCTACCTGTTCATTTGGTTGTAATAAGCTTTCTTACTGTTGATATGATTGTCGTTGCTTATCAGTCATACATTTTTTGAGATTGTTTTTTTCTTTTATTATTGCTTTGAGGGTCGGTATTTCTACATTCACTTTTGTATAAAGAAACATATTTTTTCTTGTTGTCTCCTATTGTTTTGTCATTTATATATTTTGACAAAAATTTTAATCGTTTTTGATTTTTACAAATGTTACAAATTATCATCAAATTAGAAATTTTTTACTGTTTCTTCTTTATCTGTTCACAAGTACCGCTCTCGAAAGTAACTTATCATGCCAATTGATGAAGAAAATGTAGATAGATAGCCTTAAGGTAAAGCGCAGTTTACTAAACCGTTCTCTCTTTCTCTCTCTTTTGCAAAAGATGGGACGTCTTCGATAGTCTTTGATGTTTCTACTATTTCTTAGGCGTAATACATCACGTTAGATTTGATTCATTTGTCAATAATAGGTATGTGATGTACAGTTATCGTATAACTTCAAATTTCAACTTGGGACTAGATTTGGGTGATGTTGGTAGTATTTTCAATCTTACAGATATTGTATCACGATTTTTCGATTCTATTTGAATATGAATATATCTCCAAAACATATTACATTGTAATCAAGTGAATAGTTAGTTAGTATTAACTGTAGACGAATGAAATTAATCAAATCAATTTTTGTTAAACATTGTTAATGGTCCATCCTTTTAGAAGCGAAAAAAGCGAAGGAGGAGAGAATAGAAAATATATTCTTTTAACTCATTAATCAAACTTTGTCAGAAAATTCATGCGTAGTTCACACAATTTATCACGAATTTATTATATGAGTGAGATCAGCAACAATCAATTTTCGTAACATAACTTCTCATATTCGTATAATAAACAGAAGATATTTACTCACTTGCACTTAAGTCTTACAAAAAAATTCAACTTCTTGTATTCAATCAAATAGAGGAACATCTCGTCTATTATTCACTAATTATTAGTATACTAATAGTCGGAAGTGGTTACTTTTCTTTATTCTTCACAACAAGAACTACGTTTGTTTTCTTTCTATATTATTCAGTCTATTATCATTCAAAGAAGAATGAACAGACATCAAGTGTACCTAATAGTAAAATTATCCCTTGGAATTTAGAATGTCTAACAATGACCATGCAATAACATTTAAAAATAATGAATACCAAGTAAAAATAGAATAGAAGAGGTAAACACAATCTTTGTATACTTGTCATCTTTGTCTCTCAATATAACACACTTGAAAATAAAAATCATTAGATTGCTGAATACTAAATAAATAATATGTTTTGGATCCAAATGACAGTTTATATTTTTACATCAAAATCAGTTCCTGTTTTCATGTGTACTAACGAATGTTTTTGCATTTGTCTAAAGAAAGAGAGCGAGAGAGAAACTGAGGTTAACCGTATGAATCATGACCACTCATTTTTGTTTTTTGTTTTTCATAAACCAAATGAAAAAAAACGTGAACATTCATTTCTCTCTCTCTCTCTTAACTATAGTTCTTAGTATTTACTATATATGTATCAATTATTTCATCATTCATTCATTCTTCTTCGTCTTCATACGTTAACTACTCGTAGTTTTTTACTTTAAGTATTTTTGAATGTTCATTAATCATTGATCGTTTACAACTAACTATAGTCACCCCTTTTTTCATTCAATATTTGGCAGTATCAATGTCAGAAACATAATTGAATCTTCATTTCATATGTACCTATATATTTTTAACTAGATGATGATTAAGTGTAGAGTAAAATCATTTGTCTTTTTAACTTTTTCTCAAGTAGTCAAGTCATACAATACAAACATATTTGTATCGATCAACAAGAAAAAATTCATAAAAGTCAACATAAAAATTGTAAATTAATAGCCACTAATTGAAAAAAGAAAGGAAAGATATTTTGAAAAATACGTTCAAATCTATACGGTATCGAATTGTTTTTTAAGTTTACTTATTTATTACAATATAAGTCTACTATGTTAGACTTTACCTTCGTTTAATATTTTGGACATATAAATCAAATCGAGAAATTTGAAAAAGTTTGTTCAGTTTAAATCGATTGCAAAAATTCGGACTCTGCATAGTGGCAACAAATTCTGAATTTATTTACTCTAAAAAATTCTACTAATTTTTTAAGTTCTACAAACGGACCAATGATTAAATGGTATCACTAGTATCTTCTTGATCCAAAACATATTGCGACTATGAAGAGTCTGAATTTACAATCGATTTAAACTGAAAAAGCTTTTTGAAACTTCTCAATTATACTGGGAAGAAGAAAATTTTGACTATGTTCATGTAATTATGTAGCAGATAACATCGCATTTTTTCCTAGGTGACAAATCTACTTGTATGAATGTGTTTTGTTATTGCTGTACATGACAAAACGACTCATCTTGTCTTTTTTTTTTTTTTTTTTTGTTAGAAACTATATGATAACACGCACATATTCAAAATTGTTTGTATGTTTGATTTTTGGATTAACATTATTTTCACACTAAGAAGACAAAAATGCCACGAAATTAACTTTTAACTCTGTCTGTACAAATTAAACATTAATTAACACATAATATTGTATAACTGGATTAGTAAGATGATATTTCTCGTTTAAAAAGAAAAAGAAAATTAAGTGGTCTTTTTTGACAAATATTAGACCAATCGACGCTGCTTAAATCAGACAGACATTGTATCGATTAATAGTTAGTTTCTCAAGTTTTAAACATCTATTAGATGTTCAATTTAAATGAACAGTTTTCTGTAGTGTACAACGTACAAAAATCAACTAGTCATTAAAATGCAAATCTTTTGTTTTTGTATTTAAAAAAAAAAATCGACATAAAACACAGTAACAAACATGAACAAATGCAATGATAATTGATTATGTACAGTTTTTTAAAAATCACCATGGTCTCCATACTTTCGTAGGCGAATCTAGTGTTGAACATGAGTCCGTTGAATTTGAACAATCAGATGAATTTGCTGTTGGATCAGTTTGTGGTAAAATAAATATATATTGATTATTTGTTGACGAATTTGCTGCTAATACTGAATAATTTTCTCTTCCACCGATATATAGTTCAGATGAATTATGATGTACTTGATTTTTTTGAGAATAATCAGTATTACTTTTAATTGTTCCATAGACTGGTGGTGTTGAAGAATAATATTGAGACTGTTGTTGTAGATAATGTGGAGAAAGATATGCGACAGGCAGAGATGAATGATGTACACGATCATTATTATTATTGTTACGGTCTGTTAAACGAGAAGTGGATAATGTTTGAAGACGAGTCGATAAATGATCAATTAGTTTATTTTTCAATTCTGAATCTATATGAGGTGTATTAGTTAAAAATCGAATTATTTCATTTGCACATTCTCCGTAACCTGCACGATATTTTGAAATAATTGATGGATCAATGGCAGCAGCAGCTAGAAAAAAAACAAATAAAATATATTTTCTTTTGTGTCTAACTTGTTAATTAAAAAAAAACAAAAAAACACATACCAACAAGTTTTTGTTTATGTACAAGTTTTAAATGTTTTACAGTCATTTCTAAAATATCAGCTTTTTCCAATTTATGACTTCGAACATTCTAAAAAGAGAAATATATACATTATTATATGACTTAATTAATAAAGTAGACAGTTAAAATAGTGTCATCAAAACGTTGTTTGTTGATCAATTAATTGTTAAAAATATTCGAAGTCATTCAATCACTTTTTTTTTTTGAGAAAAGAATAATAATAAATAAATAGATTTTTTTTACTTACTCCACTACTAGAACTATCCAAAATCAAATTTTTTAACTCTTCAAGACTTCTATTAATTCTTTCTCGTCGACGTTTTTCCATAATAGGTTTTGTATTCTAAATAAAATACCAATGAATTATATTATATTGAAATAATAATTCAACTATTTATACTTTACTTTTCGATATTCATTATTAACCACATGAATTCGATCGGTAGGCATAATTTTAAAGATATACCAAAAAATTTAATTTTTAAATGAACATTTCCAGAATATATTTACTATAAATTGATTTTGCTCACTTCTGGTTCGTTGACCTAGACACTACTGTAATTATTTTTACGTTTTTTTTTTTTCTTCTTCTTTAACACGCGTAAGACACACGACGATAGATGTAGGAGAAGCAAAAAAAAAAGAAGAAGAGAGAATATTTTCTATTTTTACGTTTGTTATTTGTGATAAGCGCGACCTGTGTAATAATATTTCTAGCACTTCCTTGCCTTTTCGTATTCTGTCCAATATACTACGATTTCTATGTTCTGTTAGAGAGTGGAGAGAGAGAGAGAGAAATAGAAAGAAAAGATCATTCTTTTCTTTAAATTTTGTTTGGTAATTTTGTAATAAAAGTATAGTTTCTGCCAATAGAAATGGAAAGAAGTAGAGAATATAAATACACTTAATCATCTTGACGAAGAGATGTATGATAAGTCCCGTATGAGTTGTATTTAAACAAAAAGTGTAATAATTAGTAGAGAAAAAGACGAACATTAACTAACTGGCGTTTATGAGGTGATATTACAGAAAATAAAGTGTATGTTTGTAACTTCCGAGATATCTACTCATTGATAGTTTAAGTATACTGACATTCGTTTCTCTATGTGACTAGACAATGGCATAGTTTCCGATATATTTCTAGATAGAGAAGGGTAAACAATTTAGAGATAGTGATTTAATATGGAGTAAATCTGATTCAATAGCAAAAAAGTGACCGATATAATATCGTATCTAAGATAAGAAAGAGTCAATTTTAGTGAAGCAATCAGTATGGACTTCAAAAAAGTAAAGTAACTGATTGTCGATTAGGTTAGTACTATATAAAGGAACGCTATTTTGCATTCAAATCGGGTAATATAAACTGTTTAATATGACATTTTGTCTTTTTAATTTCACCGTCTTAGAACGCTATAGATATTAATATTCTGCATGACAATTATTGCCTTGAAGATATCTTGCAAATTGAAATTTTATACGGTAATGTTGATATCATAAAAGGGAACCGCTCTTTTTGCAGAACACTATCGATATCTGTGACTGTTCGTAGATACATATGAAAATTTTTTTTCCATTAGTGAACATAAAGAGAATAAGAAGCATTTTACCTTACAACCACAAAGAGTTAATTAATTTTACTCAACAGTCTGTTTTCATCACGCATGAAAACAAAACAAAAATGAGAGTGAATATGTTGATCACGTACTCATCCGTCAATAGTACGAGACAAACACACTATTTTCAATTGTTATCTATTTTAAAATTATAATATCACAACCATATCTATACTTTGATCTTTACTGTCAAGTGGGGATACACCTACTCGTGTAACATAATCTGGAAATTGTAATATTCATGCAAGACAACGTATGTATTTACGTGAAAGGTATCAATAACGAGAAAGAATGATTCTTTTCAAATTGATCATTCACTTCAAAAAGAAATTTTTAAAAGCGATAATGGTTATATTTATCATAGTATTATAACCGTGAAATTATCACTTATACCTTAGGCTGATTATTTGGGTTTTTTTTAGATTTTCTTTTTCTGAAAATAGTCTTATTATCCCCGACAAAACATTCCAGAAAAAGTTATCTAGATGGAATAGATCTCATTTAGAATGGAAATTTATAAAATTGGACATTGTATGACTCTTATAAAATCTTTCTGAGAGTTGTCAATCAGATGAGATTTTTGCCTATAAAGTTCTGCTCATTTGTATCTGCGTGATGATAGTAAACAATATAATGAGATTTTCTTGAAATTTTGTAATTTTTCATTTCACTACAAAACTTCATCTTTTATTAATGTAAAAAATTTTATAAAAAATAGATTTTACAATTATTCCAGATTTATAGAACTTTTTTTTTGAAAGATGAATAAAACTGGCTCCTCCCTATTATAAATAGGAACAAAGTTGTACATTATCCGTTTATTTTCACTTTCATTTATCATAACCACGTGTTCTAATTGGATCAGTCTATATATTTCGTGCTTATCTTTAACTTATATTTTTTAAAATAAAAATATCTATCATGATTTAGTAGTGTTTATTTTTCCTAACAAATACATTAGTGTTTGCATGTTGTTCACCTGACTATTCGATTCTTATTGAAATAAATACCTAAAAGTCATGTCTGATCGATATAGTGTATTAAAAATTATTCTGGTATGTGTATATACTTTACACTTCTCGTTTTACTATTATTATTATTAAGATCATTATCAACAATGAAAATGTAACTACTATAGATCGATTATCATCTATCTCATATCTTGGTATTGTACGTGGATAGATCTATAACGGAAATGACTTACTTGGCATCATCTCATATTACATACATATCATGCGAATCACAGTTCCGCTTGTGTTAATTGTTCTTAATCGATCGACACGCCTACTATATGTGCTTTATCTCATGCTAATGTCTACTTTATGTGTATAGAATGTTTACTAGTTTACATTTATATGCACTTTGTTGCATGATATATATATATTGGCAAAACAAAACAAAACAGTTTTATGATAAATAATGTGAAACAGAGTAGCTGTGATGAAAATGAATAAATTTGGTAATTGAGCTTAGCGTATATATGAGAATAGCAGCAAACGTTATGAATAATTTTATTAATTATTTTCGATTCGATATTAACTGTTGAACACTTATTATACGTATACACAGTGAGAGTGAAAATGTAATTAACTATTGCCTAATTGTTTGTCATGGTTAAGATCATTGAATATCATCTGATCAACAACAATTATTAGTACTCATACACACTAATGACATTATCTTTTTTAGTTACATAATACTATTTAGTAAAAATGATTGTACATAAGTACTCTTGTTTATGACAGTCACAATTGAACACTATGATAGACACATATCAGCGTTTCTCTTCTTGTTTCGCATCTACTTTTCTGGACTTTATGAATGGTGAATAAGAAGAAAAAAAAATCTGCCATATATCACACATTATGAAATACAGGTGTCTAATAAAAGAAAGCTTGGTGTTATCTACTTTAAAATGATTAGAACTATTTTTGTGTATGAGAGACTTTCTCTATCAAATGATTTTTATTAAAATCGTAGTGTAGTAATTAGAACTTGCCAAGATACGTATTGTACTTCAAAGAACAAACAGATTTTAGAGAAAAACTTCTCCTACATCCACATAAAATTCTAATTTTTTTTTCTTCTGTTTCAAATATTTGTTTTGATCCTTGTCTCAAATAAATGTTCATGATATCAATCTACCAATAATTATAGAATATAGCTTTTTCTCTCTCATATCAGATGAATGTTTGGTATTCCTTCTTTTTTCTTCTTTATTAATCCTCTGATATGTCTCTATCGTTCATATAAACTCGGTTATTTTACTCATAAATTGTAAAGCATAGAAGACATCAAACTAAATAGTTAGATGTACAATATGAATAGAGTCAAATTACAAATGATATGATTGATCTTCTCTATTCTTTCCTTATTTTTTTATCGTTTAATAAAAATAAAATTTTTTTCTTCTTCATCAAAAGTGTGATAATGTGTCCTTCTTGTCGTATGATTACCTTGATTTTCAAAGTTCTCTCTTTGTTGCTTGATCATTATCATCATTTTTGTATACGTATACGAAAGTGTCTATACTCATAGTTATTCTCTCTTTTTTTTTTTTTGTTTTGTTCACACTTCTGTTGAAGAGTGAATGATCCTTCTTGTCAGTAAAATAAAAATAGATCGTTTGTACTACTCACTCTAAAACATGTTCTATTAACATGCATTTTAAAGAAAAATGTTAGTGATCTGAAATTTTGTACTCAAACGAATGAGAAAAAAAGAACAAGTATCATAAATCGGTTTAAATTGTTGATTGATGCGAAGATAAGATAAATAATGAATATAAGAAAAGATGACGAACTACTTGGTCATCAGAGAACTTTTTTGTTAAAATTCAATAAATCAGATAGAAAGAGTGCTTGCTAATGTTTTCTGATTCAGATGATATGTTCTAAAGTAAGAGGTTTTCAACATTATAGACACTTTTTCCTGACTATACATGTTGATTTGTTCAAACAATCAACATTCTCAATGAATGTAGACTCTACATTGTAAAAAAATTGTACCAAGATTTCTTTTTCTATATCATATAGTCAATTATGTACAAATTCGAGGAAAACATTTTTTTGGTGAACCTCAAGAATGCACATAGTTTCTTTCTTTGATTTTTATTTTAGATAAATAAACAAAACCAAAATCATCAATACGTCGTCTTTCTTTTTTTTTTCTTAAACGCAAATGAAAGAATGAGAAAGGGAGAGAGAGAAAAAACATTCAATGATTGATGCACAAAATTAGAAATTTTTTTTTTGAATATTTCAAAGTTAGAACAATAATGTCGCATTTTATTGATCTTTTTATAAGATGATTTGTCATAATTTAAAGGAAAAACAAACTAATCGAAAGAAATTTGGTTCACTCTTAGACAACATTATTCATTTGATACAAAATTTATATATAGAAAAACGAATTAAAGCTTTTTTTTCCTAGACTTCTAGCTCTCTAACTCAAACGCTCTCTCCGTTATAACACGGACTGAGATATCCCTTAGTTTTCAATATTTAGATCTTCATTTTAGACTATATATTTTTTATGTAAAAGATTTTAAATTCATAAAATATGGACATAAACTATGATAAAGCACGTTCATGTATCATCCATCTTCTTGTAAAGTAGCTTATAACAAGAAACAGATACATGTTAGTGATGGATAAACACTAAAATAATGGCTAAATAGTAAAGAGAAAAGATATGTAAATAGTTTACATGATGTGGCAAGTGATACTGTAATAATCTGACATACTCATCAGTAACGAAAAAAATATTATTATACTATACAGTACATATCAAGATCATTATCATACATTGACTGCAAAACGGATGAATTAAGAGATAGTAAGGAAAACAGGTGGCCAATTTTGACAAATAAACTATAATCAAACTTGCAAAGTGTTTACAGTACCTTATAAATATTTTGAAAAAAAATTCATTGTTCAAACCGATTTTAAAACTCCCAAATCCAAATAGATCTTATGTCGTTGTGGTAATAAATGTTTAATATAACGTTTATATTCAAAAAACTCTTTACCAATTGTTGGATTTAAGCTTTCTTCTTTGGTTAAAAATTGTAATAAATCTTGTGCCTCATTTTCATCTAAAATATCTTCCATTTCACGTAATGTTTGAACATATAATTTTTTATGTAGAAAACCTTTTTGATGTTGATCCAGTCTTATGAAACACTTCAACAGATAATTTTCATCCGCTTCCTTGTACATTCCAGTAACCATTTTTGGTACAATAACATCGCTAAAATCTAATATATGTATCAAATGATGATCAGGATCTAAAAAGCAGCAAAATATGTCAAATAAAAACAAATGCGCAAAAATTTTAAACTTGACCTAAGTCTTCTCTTTCTTGTGTCTTTGAATTTGAATGATATCTCATGCCTTTTATGAAAAATAAAGGAGTACGATTGGACAATGAAAATTTTTGAAGAAGAAACAAAAACTAACTCAGTAGAAGTTGGTTCATTTCATTATGAGATGGGACAAATCCCAAGCTCCATATGACATTTGGCATATCTCGATCTACAACAAAATTTGGTAAATAGGCTTCATAGGCATAAAACGCTTCGACTATCCGCTGTTTTATTATTTCAATGTCGATACCAAGTGTAATTTCAGATGGCAATCGAATAATAGCGGTATTAACTTGATTCATCAATTCGTTGGTATAATCCGTCAAAGCATTTTCAGCACTTTTCACTTGTTTTATGGAGGTTGCTTTACGTTTTGTTGTCATTTTTTTTCTCAAGATATTCACACTATTCAAAGTTTGTTTTTACATTAATTAAATAATGCTAAATCACGTGACGACCAACACACGTTCGTTCAAAATAATGGACTAAAAAAGTGAACTTTTTCAATGATTCTAATATAATGGACCGCCATTTTTCATTCATAAGGTCGAGCCTGGTTTGTTCAAGTTAACGTATTTCGTATGTATATACCATTATTTCGAATAACGGATTTAGTGGCGAAGCGAAATGACACAATCGTTTTGCTTTTCATACTATACTTTACCATAACTTATCGTATGATATTTGGGTAGAGGCTGATGGGTAGAATTTATCTACCCATGAATAATGAGCGAACAAGCTTCTGAACGAATAAAAGCTGCAACTCAGTTGAAGTAGATAATCGTAATTGTGATTAACTATCCAGTCATTGGTCCATTACGAAAAAATCCTTGAGAACAACAGAATTTAGTGGTTTAGCTTATTTTATTCAATATTAGACCACAATTCACACACAGTGACTCAGAAGTATCATGATAGATTGAGTGGTGTCATCTCCTAATATGTTGCGTATTCAACGTTTATCCTTTCTTACGTATTTAACGTACGAATAGGTTAGATATGCTGCGTAAGAGCGGAATTTTATTTCCTTCTTTCCCTGCTGACGATGAGCTTGAGCGACCGTCAAACACGTACAGCCACGGTCAGTTTTCTTTCTTCTTTATCTCCACATTCGCCAAATGCGCTTGGCTAGTTGTATCAACACCTAGAAACACCTTTCCTGGCCCCCTCTGCCCACAATTCAAAAAATTGAATTGTTTTATTAAAAACGAAAAATTGTCGATGAGCAGGCGCCAGCTACAACATGGAAATTGCGAAAAAATGGAACATTTTTCGTTTTCAGCAATATACGTGTATTAGCTACTATCCATCAACATACACATTTCAAAATTGTACGTGGATGACATGTTTGAACAAAGGAAAATCTACCACACCCGTACCATTACCTTCGTAAAGATCTTATATTTAATTTGATATAAATCGCCGAGTTTGCTGAAAAAGTCAGTATAATGGTGATCAAAGCTTCATGAAACGATCTTCAACTTAAACAACCTCCTCGGATGACGTTATATGTGTACTCAACTTACTTAGACTACGTTGCATATTGTCATCCTTACATACCCATCTGTAACCAACTTTCTCATATATTATGAGGGTTTTTGACTTACATAAATACTAATATTTTGACTGTTGTTTCGTGATACGCTGTGTAACAGGATTGTGACAGCTCTGGTTCAACGCTTAAATTAGTCTTGGAAAATGTTTTCAAACTCGGCAAAACTTTAGCCTCTATATTTGACATAGAATTAAACGAATTTCCAACGATGATATTGAGAAATGGCGAGAATACACCAATTTTGTTCATTGATTGAGTAAACGAGGCTATAGGTCATTAATAATTAAAAAACCTGGCTAAAATGAAGAGATTCCATCCCGTTTTTCTTCAAGAATCCTTTTGCGCATGTTGTTTTACCTTCGCATCAAAATAATCATAAAACGCGATTCACGCCATGGCTTTGAAATAATCTTATATTGTGATTCTCGACTCCGAAAAATTTTAAATTTTTGCTTGAAATGTCTGAATCAAGAATCTTGTTTAATAGTCACGTGCGATCACGCCATTACTGCGAAACGTTTTATAAAAAATATCGTGTTGCAAGTCACAATAACGGGTCATATTATTTTTTTGTCTCATCCTACACCGAAAGATATCCGGGTATACTTAATTACCTACTTACATGGCACTTTACCGCGTTCATATCGCGGCAGGTACAATCGGGCATGTGTGAAGCAAGACTATTGACCTAGGTAGCCTATATTCCTTACTACTCAGTACTTCTAATTTTTCGCATATGTCTTTATTTTTTTCGATATATTTTGAGGAACCGGGAAACTGTTACCTTTACGTCGGATTTTCTTGCTATTTGTTTCCCAGTTTTGAGAAACCCGCTTGGCTTGTTATGGAAATATTCACAACTAACTTCCCTGCACGCCTCACTATCGCACACAAAATTTTATTTCTTAAGTCATCAGTTCTTTTAGTACGTACTTAGCTCATATATATCAGTTGAGGAACTATAACACTTCTATAAGGAAAAAACTTTGTAAATGAACATCATTTTGTAACACAATTACTCTTTAATCACTACAAGTAACGCAATCCGATGTAGTACTAAACACTTATCAGAATCTCGTAAGAATCCAATAAGCTTCCCGTAAGAAATTTGTATAAAACAGATAAGAATGACATGAGAATTCTTATCACTTTCTTATGAAACTCCTACGACTTTTTTTATAAGACTCTTATAATATCCTAATGAAATTCTTGGGACTTTCCTGCAGAATCTTATTTAAGAAACCAGTAAGAATCTTATCAGATTCTTGTCAGATTTATTAAAAAATTTTCGTATAGGAAAATAACACATTAATATACTAATAATGTGAAATATCTGCATATCAATATTAATTCAGGCCGACAATATAAAGAAGAATTATTATCCCTGTATCCTGAGTGCGATGTCATCTCCATGAACGAGACAAGACTTGTCATCTCTTAGGATTTAATGTGTATCGTCATGATCGAGATGATCGAGGCGGTGACGTACTGATGGTAATTAGTGAAAATATAAAATATACAGAAATGTTAAAGAAGATTATTTTAGGAAAAGATATATTTTTATACTTAATAAAAAATTCTTAATGGCCTCCATCTATGTACCACCAACTAAAAAATTGAGTTTAAAAGGGTAATTCCACCAGAAATCTCCCGTATATGTAAAATGTTATTCAAACTCGATGACACTTTCAGTATTTATTCAGCTATTCTTCGTGACTACTGAGATATATTTGCTTTTTCGAAAAAGTTATACCCTTGGGCAGTAGACGTGGCACATACCTCAGATTAGCAAAACATTGCCTTTTACCGTGAAGGGCGCTAAACTTGTAAAGCTTTTCTCCTTACACTATCTACTTTCAAGCAACAGCAATATATGTAATCAATACCTCTCTTTATAAGCTATCGATTTCTATATAAACCAACTTTTGAATATAGACAGTTGGTTGGTGGTAGTGCTTGTATTAGTATCAGTGCATGAAAAATGGTAAACTTTTGATGACTAGGAAGAAAAATGACTATATTCCCAGGCAAAATTAGATAAACAGATTTGTAGTGCTAAACGTGCTCTACAATTGTGCGTTAGCCGTTTTTCAGTCGTGTGCGTCAGTCGTCTTAATAGTTGTTGAAATTTTCGACAACGAAGCTCAGCAGTGACCATATGATAATTGCGGTCGGTTTTTTACCATATCTCGTCTAAGATACATCAGATAACGTTGAAACTTGCTACTACAGGCTACCACGGATACTGTGGGAAAGTTAGCATGACTATTATCATTAGCAAAACGGAACATTCAGAACACTTTGTTTTCTTTTTCGTCATACAAAGGCATATGTAAGCCATTGCCAGAGATCGGATATATAATTTTT